>JBAMJV010002866.1:0-229658 GCA_037951105.1 Echinarachnius parma | reverse complement strand
CTCAAGTCTTTTTGGTGAAGAAATTGTTCGATCCCGAAACAAAAACATATAGAAACAGGAATGTCCATCCTATATGCCACCTATATTAGGTGGCTACTGACAAAAATCGATTAGTTTTTACTTTTCAGGCAAAACCATACTAATTGGTGGCAAAATCATTCATTGGGTACATTACGCCGTTTGGGTTTGCGTTTTAATACCCAATTTACTTGAAAAGAACTGGGATGGTGGATGAATATCCAGCGGCATGTTCATATAGAGGCTTCGAGGCTCAGAACAGCAGCAAGAATTTTAAAAAAATGTAAAAAAATGTTGACTGTTTAAATAAAATAAGCCTTTTACACATGCCAATTGAAGTGCATGCATGTTTGGATTGATCACAATATTTTGTTTGTATACAACTCCCCAATGTTTACTGATATAAATTGTGGCATTCTAAAGTTATATGGAAATCAGTATCAGTCGTAATAGGAAAATTATTGACTTGGGGCTTTGCCCCCTTACCAGTCCTTTAGTCAGGATTGTATATCAGAGCAGTGGCGTACCAATTTTTTCAAGGGGGGGGGGGGGGGGGGTTATTTCGTCAGCAAAATTTCTGTCAGCGGGGAGGGGGGGGGGGTAATCATAGAAAATTTTCGAAGCCGAGACCAAGAATTTTCGACATTTTCGAGGTCGAGACCAGGATTCTTTGTACTTTTCGAGGCCAATACCATCGACCATTGATAATGATGATCGAGACCGCTAAAATGTGGTTTTGAGACCAGTTACAATTTGAAAGGGGGGGGGGGGGTTCAAACCCCCAAAACAGTCATTTTTTGGTCAAAGGGGGGGGGGGGGGGTGGTTTGAACCCCCAAACCCCCCCCCCCTGGGTACGCCTATGTATCAGAGTATATAAAACTTTGTTCCTCAAAGGAAAGCAGCGGCATGCTGACCCCTCGCAGAGTAGGATGTGCGGCAGGTGAAAAGGCTTTTTCTATAGGCATTCAAGCATAATTATGTTATAACTGTTATTTTTTAATCGTAAGTAACACGTTTTTAGTTAGTAAAATAATGTTTCACCAGAACTGTACAACTATTTAAAAATCGCTTTTGAAATTTTTTGAAAAAGTGTAAGCATTTTAATTTTTTTTTCAAAAGATCATCGTATTTATTTGGGGCCCAAATAGATACGATCGGACATATTTATCGATATTTCAGCCATTTCTGAACCGATTTTGACCAAATAAAGTTTAATCTGCCATTAAAATTGCATGTTCTTTTAAATTCGACACTCAGTTTTACATGTGACCTCACGAAAATATTGTGTTGTGCAGCGCCCTCTCTACCAAAACTGAACTTACCCCTTTAATTCCTGAGGGACCGTGATTTTGGAATTTGGGGATGTGAAACAATATAAACAAATTGAATGAAAACTGGACATGGTATGAAAAAATAAACAACGAAACTCAGTATTCCATCCCGGGCTCAGAGAGGGGAAAACTCCTAAATATTATAACAGTACACTTTTTTCTAAAAAGCCAAATAACAGTATTCGGCCACGCCCCACACACAAAAAAATATGCTTTTGTCAGACATAATTTTAGTAACTAAAACGTAGTTCGTGGTGCTTGAAGTCTTGAATGGTATAGAAAAACATTTAAACGGCTAAGTTACAGGAATGTTTTCATTCAAAGAGCAGCTGTTACAACAACAATTTACCAATTGCCCGAGACCACTGGTTTAGATGACCGAGACCGATAAAAAGTGGACCCGAGACCGACAAAAAGTGGAGCTTTCTGAATGTTTTTTTTTTGGGGGGGGGGGCGGGGGAGAGGGGGGGGGGGCGAACGAGTGGTGAATCAGTAGGCTCAATCCACTCAATCTCATGGTGGCGCGCATGCATTGAAGTTCCACCAATATTTCTGCATTTAACGATACTTAAGTTTGGATTTTACCACACAGGCCCCTTTTTATACATGTCAACAATTATATTGATCATTTACTGATTTAGTTTGGTTAATAAGGATGTTTTGGTAACTTGTTTCGATATTGTTACAAATAGAACTATTTCTTAAAAGAGGAAGCATTTTTCGCTCAAAATTACTCTCAAAGAAAGGATTATATTGGTAAAAAAATATTTTTTTACGTAGATACGCATCGCAGTTATTTATAATATTAAATATTTCAAGATTGATTACATATTATATTTTTTATTTTCTTGAAATTTATAATAAAATTCTTACTACATTGGAATGAGATAAATCGGAATCAGTAAGTTTTAGAAAATCTTCAAATTGGCCTTTTCCTATAGCCTCGCAAAAATGGTACATATGATGACCATAAATGTTTTTAAAAATCACGATAAATCTCACTAATCGCTGTACATAGCTCATATTTAAACATGTTTTGGTACGATTGCATTGATTAATTATCTAATTATACTGTAATGGGTTTCATTTTATTTATAGAAACCATGATATTATGGTCATAATTTACTGAATATGTTCGCTCTGCTCGCAGCGGTACACGGTGAATGAATGTTGTATCCCGTTAATTGTATACTGACGAACATGTATCCACAATGTTACAATTCCCATATTTGCAAGGCACACGAGAGCGTTCGACTACAATGAGTATGAATGTTGTGAAGATATTGTGTTCAGGATACGAGTATCTATGTCGGCTTTCCCCCCTAATTCCGTTCCTCCAGTTTCTATTTGAAATAGTTATTGTCAGAATTTCATCTTTACTTTATCATGTTTATCATTCTCAAAATTAAAATAAGTGTTCTTGTCAATCTTGATTTTGTGAATGTATGGTATTGGGTCCTATTACCGGATACCATTTCTTTACGCCATGAAAACGATCAACATGAAGAACAGAGATATGAATAAAACACAAATAAGTGATCTATATATTCTCAGGATAAAGAATTGATAACTTATTTCGTAGAAAAAAGCGGCAAACTTACGCAAATTGAACTTTTACGGCACCCTTAGCCTTAGGCCTTACAAGAAAGCAGAATTTTTTGTAGCGCACAAACCGGGTTGTATTAACCGGACGCACCAAACGTGAATGTCTTGCATGGGAATGTCATTGACATGCGCGCTGCCACTGGTGCGCGGCAAAACGCGCGTATAACGCCTCGGGGCGCTTATTTTCTTCGGGAAATGGTGGAAAATGTTTGCTAAACATCCATTTATTATCTTCCGTTAATGCCGACTTTCAAATTCAACTTTCAAAATTCGAACGTTTTTCCTATTGGAATTTGCATGTACGGTAATACAACCCGTTCGGTATTGCAACCCCTTGCTATACTGAGAGAACTGGTGTGAATAAATTGGTTTGTATCACTGACTGCACATTTTCCTTATCCCTTGATGGTCTGTTGTAGTATTTTGATCAAAATTTGAGCCATTTTTTGACAACTTTAATCGATGGTTTTGGATGCGTCGCGGCGCCGTAAAATTAGCACTTACCATGTTAACGGTAGCTAAAATCGAAGTAAGCGTGACTTGACGATCAGGTTTTGAGCCATTTTTTGACAACTTTAATTGATGGTTTTGGATGCGTCGCGGCGCTGTAAAATTAGCACTTGCCATGTTAACGGTAGCTAAAATCGGAGTAAGCGTGACTTCACGAGCAGGTTTGCCGCTAGCTAGTGCCGTTGGGACTTGCGAGTGGAGAGAGTACTGTACTTCTGCGATGTGCCGTACTGGTTACATCCGCAGCTCAAGTGGATGTATGGTTGCTCTAAATCTGAAACTAAAAAAACATGATCATATGCCTGGGCTGGCCACCCACTTGATCGATTGATTACATTTTAGTTTTAGAGCCACTAAATCTGCTTGAGCTACAGACGTAACCGGTACAGCGCGCGCACCGCTGGAGTACGGTACTCTCTCCACTTGCAAGTCACCACAAGCTAGCGGCATAGCTGCTCGTGAATTCCTTCTAACTTCAATTTTAGCGACCGCAAAGTGCGAATTTTACGGTGCCTTGACGCATCCAAAACCATCACTTAAGTCGTCAAAAATGGCTCAAATTTTGACCAAAGTAATGGACAATCCAGGGAGAAGGAAAAATTGCAGTGAGTGATACGAACCAATTTTGTTGATTTGAAAGTGATGCAACAAAAAAAGAATGGTACGAAACTGCATTAGGGCCACATGCATTACTTTCGGACTAGATTTTTTCCAACTTTCCAGTTTCTGGTCGCAAACATTTTGTTTTCAATGTCAAATTGCTTTCTAACCTGATTTTTTAGCGATTGGGTGCATTATGATTTTATTGTTAATTCATAGTCGACTAGATACAAATGGTTGAAAAAGTCGGATATGATGGTACTTATTTGCCGAACGATGAGGCATAACTAGCAGGCACACTTGCACGTACGTTCAAGTAATACAGTTTACATCGTACATTGGAAAATTAGCGCTACAAAACGTTGCTTCAATTTCCTGCGGGAGCGTTAAAAAGTACCATTATTTCTGACTTTTTCAACCATCCAAAGTACCGATCTAGAAATATAACACTATAAATCCACTGAATCTTTGAAAATGAAGGTAATTAAGGTCTTACATCCACTTAAAATGCAGTGCGAGACAATATTGTAATCTTATTCTGTCCAATCGTACATTTATGAGTTTGTCAATTATTTAACAGATCTAATTATGGAAAATAAAGAAAAGGCTAGAATTACATTCAAAGCATCCAGAGTAATAAGTTCTGTTAACTCAGAATCGGTGTGATTCAGTTCAGAATCTGTTTTAATTTGAGGGATGGAACAATGGAAGATGCCCTGTCTTTCCTTTTTGCAGGCTGAATACTTAGAAGATCAATGAAAAGACCAAGCTATAAAATAACCTGAAGGAATAGAAATATATTTTTTGAAGACACAAGACAGATATCTTTGGAATTCTTGATTTCAAGAACACATTTAAAAAGCAAAATATATTATTTTGAATGCTTTTCATATTTCTTCTTGTAAAGGATTCATAATCCCCTACATTAAATGATTTATTGATACAGTGGATTAAAAGTGTGATCTGCAACCAAGTGTTTGATATGCTATAGATATTAAGTATGACAAAAGAGATAATATTGTAGAAATAGATTGTACCATGTTAATATTTGTCTTTGTTTTTGTTTTGCAGGCGCGTGGGCCCAAGAAGCATTTGAAGCGGTTAGCTGCCCCCAAGCACTGGATGCTGGGGAAGCTCACAGGACAATTTGTAAGTATCATCCTGGTATAGAGTACCGAAGTGTGATGTCGTAGTTATTCATTGCCATGGCATGGGTAGTGCTTCTAAAGAAGAAGAATAATAATCCTTTCTTATAAAGCGTAATTTTACAATGAAGTCTAAATGTCTCAAAGAATGTCGGGTTGAGGCTAGCCAGAAATGTGTGCCCTAGCATGCCCTAGCAGTTGCCAAGTAGGCAATCGTCCAGCCCCAACCCACTAACAAGTGCTTGAATGAAAAGACCTGGGGGGTGTTTCACAAAGATCCTAAGTTGAACTTAACTCTAAGTTGGACTTAAAAAGTATGGAAAGCCGTTTTTTATTATCAAGGAGATTTCATGTTATTCATGTAAAATGTATAAAAAGTCTAAAATACTTGCATGTTTGCTTAAAGTCATACCTGTAAAGTGTCCAAATCCACGAAAATTACTTGGAGCTTCCTCGTTTCTCTTCTACCGTGTTGTTTAGCTTATGGTAAGAGAAGAATAAAATAGGGTTTTATTTTTTCAAATGTCCCTTTAGTATGAAGATAATTATCATTGAAAATCATTATTCCAAAAGCGTTAATCAACGCAATTGAAAAAAAGTACAATTGTTGTAGCTAAACGTGTCCGCATTGCAGCACGCGTGGGAACATTCCGGAGATTGAACTTTGAACCCAGCGAGCACAAATTCCATGAATTCTGTACTACGTCTGTAACGTAATCCTACACGGGTGCGAATATCTCAAACGGCTGATTATTACTGTGACAAATGTATGGCAGACCATCAGTATTCGGTGATAAAATATGAACTCAATATTCGTTTTTTTCACTAGGTAAACAGTGTTCGTTTTCTTTCAAACTTTCACAAATCTATTGTATTTTACAATGATATTGATATAGGATTGAAGTCTCAAATGTCATTTTGTGCAATATCTGACACTTTACAGGTATCACTTTAAATGAATTTATTTGATTCCAAGGCTACAAATGGCTTTCCATACTTTTTAAGTCCAACTTAGAGTTAAGTTTTACTTAGGATCTTTGTGAAACACCCCCCAGATATTACAAATCATTACTATGTTATAACAAAAGAATGTGACAACCTTACTTTGGTACTTTTATTTTGTGAAGGATGATATCTCCTGCAACTTTCCTTTTGATGCTCCCAGATTTAGGTATGAATTATGGTCTTTAGTATTTGTTCTGTACTGTAATATCATTTGTATCGGATATAAATGTTTTTGTTCTTTCCGAGTAGGCCATCAAGTGAGCAAAACTGGCATATATAATTTCTAATACAAATTTTCAGTAATTATTTCATGAAACTTTTGTATCTGTATGAAGTTTTATTTCTGAAAAGCAGTGCAATCTGCTTAATTTTTAATTCTAAAAAAAAAAAAAAAAAATGTCATACATTCTTCACTGGAAGATATTGTCATTAATCCAATCTGCAATCGTAAATCTTTGTTGCGTAGGCTCCCCGTGCATCAACCGGACCACACAAGCTACGAGAATGTCTCCCGCTGATCATCTTCCTGCGCAACCGTCTCAAGTACGCCCTGACGTACGACGAGACCAAGAAGATCATGATGCAGCGTCTCATCAAGGTTGACGGCAAGGTGCGCACAGACATCACCTATCCTGCCGGATTCATGGGTAAGGCCACTCATACAGACATTACTAAACGTGTGTAGCAGGCAATGCATAGACAATACGTGGCTGGTGTGTATTGTTGACACGCCAACACATGCATTGTCTATGAACTCCAGGCTACCAGGAAATTGTGTGTTTGGCGTGTAAATGGTCATACTGGCTAGGGGCCATTTAGATTGTAGATAATGGTGTCTTCATTAGTTGGTTTTCCATTGTATCTTTATAATTTTTCTTGGCAAGACCATTGATTGGCATTGCTAGAATTTGTAATTTAATTTGGGCTCACATAAGAAATAGAGCTGATGTATGGTTTGAGGTAAACCTCACAAAAAAGTATACATACTAGAAGTGGAAGTTAACAAGTTATTTGATGCATTATTTTCTGACTGAAAATCTGAATAGATAGTTTGGCAAAGTATGCTTTTGGAGCGATAAATACTGATATCACAGACACAAAGTTTTGTTTTGTCATTTCCTATAAAGGCCTTTCAGTCATATTATTTGTATGGAATGTATTTACATTGAATACACTTTACTAGCCCAGAATCTGCCTTCTGAAACAAAATTCAAAACACAGATTCTGGAATTAACTTTTTAAGTAGGCCATATCGAAGGCAGTGCAGTTGAATTCACCCCACTTGCTGCATTGTTCAAATATTTGGCCAATATAAAACTCAACTTTCTCTTATGGTCGTCAATTTGGTTGTATCTGGTACCTCTTTGGCATCACCCAGGGAAAGTACAATGCATTTTGCTGTTGCATACGTTTTTAGGAAGCGGCATTGTTCCATGACTTGAAATTGCCCTTCTTTTTCATTTGCTGGGTGTACGAAGTAAACATTTTTTCTGCTTGAAATTTGAAACTATTTCATGGTTAAAAATCAGATTTAACATTTAGAAATCTGTGATATTTTGTTTGTTCTAGTAGAGCGATGGAAATTTGGCTTTTGATTATCAATAACCTGATGGTGTTCTCATTGTAGGCATGAAGTACAGTCCCAACTTCAAGCAACTTTTACTCCAGACTTTTTTGTCTAGGCTCTTCTCTTATTTATAATGATAACCTTTTATGATCAAAATAATTAATCTCCTATGATCAAAATGATTATCTCCTTTTCAAGATTTTTTTGTTGAAACTTGGAAAATTAGAGCCACAATCAGTTTGTTCATTTAATTGTATTTATGTCAGTCATGAATAAAAAAAATCTTTTAAATAAATATTAAAACCTGCTCTCATAAAATTTGTGTTGCAGATGTGATCTCCATCAACAAGACTGGAGAGAACTTCCGTCTCATCTACAACGTCAAGGGACGCTTCGTCGTCCACAGGGTTGGCAATGAGGAGTCCAAGGTGAGTGCTAGAAGAAAACGAAGTTTGATAAAAGATACATTACAGTAAAAAATGTCTTGGTGGCTACCTGTCTGTAGCAGCCAACCTGCCTCTAGTGGCCACCACAAGTGATCCCCTGCTGAGGAAAACTGTGTTACAGTGGCCAGTTTTCTTGTATGATCTTAGGTGGTCACCATTCCCAGGTTTGACTTTTAGAAGTAGAAGAGGAAATTGATGAGTATAAATAAAAGATTTCACAGAAATAAAGGGAAAACAAATTGATTGAGAATGTGGAATGCATGCATTTCATCTGTTAAATTTAATGGCTCATTCTATTAATTTTGAATTGAAAATTGGTATCGTGACCTGGATTCCAGGCTTTCGAAATCGTCCAGAATCTGCCTTTTAAAACATGATTCAAGATGCTGATTCAGGGCCTGCAAATGTCTAATAAACTTTTTAAGTAGGCCATATCGAAGGCAGTGCAGTTGAATTCACCCCACTTGCTGCATTGTTCAAATATTTGGCCAATATTAAACTCAACTTTCTCTTATGGTCGTCAATTTGGTTGTATCTGGTACCTCTTTGGCATCACCCAGGGAACGTACAATGCTTTTTGCTGTTTCATGTTGATGTTTTTAGAACCAGGCGTTGTTCCATGACTTCAAATTACCTTGAACTGGAATGTACAACAGAAAAACAGTTTTAAGTAAACATTTCTATAACATTTTTGCCATTGTGGACCAGCCCCGAGGATGTCCCCTGCTTGAGCACCTATGACGCCCGTACCGTCCGCCGCCACATGACTGATCAATTCAGCTCTGTATTAGTGTGTAACATTGCAGAAGTGTCCTACATTCCAGTTTGAGCTGTGCAAGGTATGGAAGGTGTGGACCCGGCCCCAAGGGTGTCTGATACCAGAGCACCATTGTCGCCCATACCATCCGCTGCCACATGACTAATCAATTCAGCTCTGTATTAATGTCAAATCTTACTGAAATGTTCACTTAAAACTGTTCTTCTGTTCTGCATTCCAGTTCAAACCAGAGCACCCATGATACCCGTACCATCCTCTGCCCTATCCTGAGGTACATGATTAGTTAATTCAACTCTGTATTAGTGTCAAACTTTACAGAAATATTGACTTGAAATCTGTATTCTGTTCTTCATTCCAGTTCAGTTGTGCAAATATTCCCCCACTGACCAAAATTGATTGGTGTCCAACTAAACAGAAATCGTTATTTTACACTGATCATTTGCCTTTGATTTCAGTTCAAGCTGTGCAAGGTGCGCAAGGTGTGGACCGGCCCCAAGGGTGTCCCATACCTCAGCACCCACGATGCCCGCACCATCCGCTACCCCGACCCCCTTGTCAAGGTCAACGACACCATCAAGGTCGACCTCAACACTGGCAAGATCCTCGACCACATCAAGTTTGACAGCGGTGAGTATTGGGCAATGCTAGGTTCCTTGTGGCCCAGTTAGACAAGCAAACATAGATTTTTCAAATTCTAGTGGCACAAAACCTGAATTTGGTTAACCCAAACAAAGAAATACATTACAAATTGTATTTAGTTACCTTTTGGGTAAGTGGAATTATAAAGCATCAATTAATTTTGGTAGCCTGAAGCTAAATTGTAGTGGCCCTGGGCCAGCGGTCGTATTTTTATTTTCGAGCATTGGATTGGGAGATTATCCCAAATACTACTTACGACTTTGTAGGCAGATTCAGTTGCGACTCAAATGGAATCATTTAAAAAAACATTATAGTAAATATCAGTGTGGGAAAGATCCTTGGCTACATTAATTTTGACATCCCTTGGTAAAGTGTTTCTAAGTCAATGCTCAAAATTAGCACTGGCCCGGGGGCACTAAAAATTTAGCTTTGGGCCACCTAAATTTGATCAAATCCAAATTTTACTTGCCCGAATGGGAAACCTAATATAACTAACTTGTTCATGGGCCCAGGGGCCCGATTACGGACCAGCGACATTTACCATGGTAATTAGCATCATTGGCTCTAACTTGTCGATGTCAATAGAATACAGCTCCAAAGAACGTAGCAGTGCACACATAACCCCTTACTCATTCAACTGTCCAGGCTTACACAGGCATATTTAGAGATCAGTGGAACTAGGTCTGGTCTTGGGTCATGATCGTGCTCTTGGCCAATGGTTATCATTGTGTTAGGCTACCCAATTCAGATAATGTGCCACTAAAATAAAAACAATTTTATTTATGTGATTGGGCCAAAGGGGAAAATGGAATAGTTTATGGCCACCCCTTGTGATGGGCATTGGTCCAGATTCAATTTGTTTAGATGGTTTCACTGAGCTTTATAAATATTTGCAACGAAAAAAGGACAAGCCATCTGTATGACTCTGAAGATGTAATATAATGATGCTGACTGAATATCTTATTTGTAGAACATAATTAGGCCATATCGAAGGCAGTGCAGTTGAATTCACCCCACTTGCTGCATTGTTCAAATATTCGGCCAATATTAAACTCAACTTTCTCTTATGGTCGTCAATTTGGTTGTATCTGGTACCTCTTTGGCATCACCCAGGGAAAGTACAAAACATTTTTCTTAACCCGTTCCCTACGAGATTCTGAAATCCCCATTGACTTTGTACATAACCCTCCCGGTTCCCGTAAGCAACAGGTTAATTATTAAAAAGTTTCTTTGAACTTGTCCGTGCCTTGATTGGAAAACATTTATGCAAACTTTTTAGATAAGTTGACCAAGTTTGTATATTGGATGTTTTTCATGAACATTTATAATGTTTGAATAAGGGCAACATCTTTTCATTGTAAAAACAGATTTCACTGAACATTGAAGTTAAAGAGTGAGTAATGTGTACTAATTAAGAAGTAATGTGTTTATAATTTGCAGTCATGTGGAAGCGGTATTGCTCCTGACTAATGATATGGCAATTGTTAGATTTTCCACATTATGCATAATCTGTTGCCACTATTTTTGTTTTGACCTGTGATTCCCCCATTGTTTTCCTTTCCTCACCAATTGGTTACCCATAAAACAAATCAGTATTATTGCTTGTTTCTGTTTTACTAGGCAACCTGTGCATGATCACTGGAGGCAACAACTTGGGACGTGTTGGCACCATCATCCACAGGGAGAAGCACCCTGGGTCCTTCGAGATCATCCACATCAAGGATGCCACAGGTCAGTACAATATTATACTGTATTTAATGTAGGAATTAATTTTTAATTTTAGGGGGCTACTTTTCCAATCTGATGGATATCCAGAAATTTTTAACATAATACCCTATGGTAATTTAGGGGCTACCTGCTGATTTCAGGGGCCTTTTTCGAAAAGTAGGGGGCAAAATCGCCCTCCGCCCCCTGTATTGGGGATGGCCCTTTCAGCAGATACTGATTTCAAAAGGGGTCCCATTGTAATACAGAGGAACCTCATTATAAAGACCTTCAATAAAACAAAACTCTTATAACAAGGTAAGTTTGCATGTCCCAGCTCTTTATATCCAGTTTGTTTGTTTTTACTCTGATGTATAACAAGAAACCAGACATATCAAGGTAATTTTTATGGTCCCAAGCTTCTTGTTATTATGTGGTTCCGCTGTAAACATCATTTATATAGAGCTCTAGGTTTCTTAACCCTAATCCCATTGGGTTATTTTGATCACTCGAGTCCATTAGGGGGGGGGGCCTTTTTGGACCCCCCTCAAATCTCGGCAACGAATGGACCGATTGACTTGAAAATTGGCACATACGTAAAACAAGTCGAGTAGAATAAGAATTTAAAAAAATAAAACAAAATTGAGCATTTTTTTTTTTTTTAATAATTAATTACAATTTTGAATATGCAAATTTTTGACGAATTTGGGGAAAATTTGGATTTTCATCTAAAATCAAGAGAAATTACAGGATTTCTTCAGGTTTTCTGTAAAAAATTTCTTTTGAGTATCTCAATGATAAATATGAAGTTTCAAATCTTTTTTCTTTTGTATTTCATTGTTTTTATTATGTATTTTATTGTTTTTTTGTTTTGTTTTTAAAGTAGAATTTATCTCTGAAGTGTATGAATTAAACTAATAACAAAGCAATATTATGATTCAATGTAACAATTATAACGGATTTGGAGTTTACATGGCATCGGATATATGAATTACATAGAAACCTGTACAAAAATTGCATTTTTTTGTGACGGCTGAGCAATTATCCACCTCTAAAATCAGTTCTACAAGTCCGACCGGGGTGAATTATATATCAAAACATGCGGGAGACTTGAGAGAAAAAAGTCATGAAGTTCGAACGTGAAATTCCAATCGGTCTAGATGCACGTAAAAAAAAACAGGGGGGGGCCAAAAAGGCCCCCCCCCCCCCCTAATGGGATTAGGGTTAACTCCCGGGAGAGCATACTAGCCTGAACTGCTCTTCAAGGGTGTTACAGGCTAATTGACATCTAACAAAGTACCCATTTATACTACTGGGTAGAGAGCAGCAATGTGGTCCCGTGATTTGAAGTCAAGGGTCCCGTTGCAGGTAGGGATACAATCTATTGTAAGTTACAATTAATTGTAAATCAGATTATGTGTTCTAAATGCGCAAATCTGATTGGTTGAAACGCGCACATTTTCTGACTTGCAATCAATTGTAACTTACAATTAATTGTATGTCTTTCCGTAGCAGGGCCAAGCTCTTATCCAATCGTGCAACAACACCTCTACCGTATAAGCCCAAAGTCTCCTTCAGTCACATAGTAACGTTTGACGGAACTAGATTAGATCAAATTTTAATGATCTGATCTTAGATTACAAGATGAGCTTGATTTGTGAGGAAAGTGTTCTGATGTGGTTACTTTGTTGTTGTACAGTGGAACCTCATTATAAAGAGCTGATATACCAACCTGTTATAAAAAGATATTCTGATCCCAGTTCTTTATTTTCTTTTATTTTTACACTGATAAAAAGGTACCAGTTATAACAAGGTATTTTTTAAGGTCCCAAGGACCTTGCTATAATGAGGTTATGCTGTACAATATCCCAAAATGATTTGTTTGGAATATGTTGTCCTGGGTTATTTGATGTGTTGCTAACCATTTCTTCCCTCCGCTCTTCCCAACAGATCACAGCTTTGCCACTCGTCTGGCAAACGTGTTCGTGATCGGCAAGGCCAACAAGGCGTACGTCTCCCTCCCCAAGGGCAAGGGAATCCGTCTCACCATCGCTGAGGAGCGTGAGAAGAGGATCTCTCAGAGGCAGTAGACCGCCACCTTGGTTACACCATAGATACCAATGCATCGCCATGGTCACCCAACATCTTACCATGGTTTCATCACACAAGAGAACCCACTTCAAATATTCCAGGATATAACTCTCAAGAGACATTTTGCCAGAAAACTCAAAATTCTTCACCAGAGCTTCTTGAATACTCACAGAAAGTGTGCATTTTTAGGAACACCAAATGCAGGACAGTGCCAAGGCTAAAGCTGTAAGATGACCAAAGCTAATAATGGCTTTACCAGTACAGGCAAATAAAATATTCTATGAAATACCAATGCGATTGAAGTGTTTTTCATTATTTTGTTTCATTTGTGCAGTTTGGCATGGATATTTAAAGATTGTTGCGTGTTCAGTATGTAGAGTCTTGTGAACTTGTTGGAGTTTTAAGAGACCCTGACTTGAAATTAAAGTGACGTTTTAATTTTTCACAGAGAATCCAAATATGACGAGGTTTTTCTTCTTAAAAAAAGGATGAAATCCCTAATGGGAACACCCCCATCATTTTGTCCACATTACACAAAAGGCGTGTGACCTTGCATGCTGAAGTTGACATTTATTTGTTGGAAAAAATGCTAACTTTCTCCTTCAATGATGCCACTCGGCTACACCCCTGCAATCAGGTCTTTTATGGGGCAGGCTTGGCAAGTAACGGAAGTCTTGTAAACTGCTGGAAACATCTAATTTTCTTTTATGGTTGAATCGATTTGGTCTGCTGGGTACTTAGTTCCACAGGTTCGAAAATAAAAATGATTTTTGTTTTCTTGTGCAGCTGAACATAATTACAGCGAAACCTCATGATATCGAGCACCTTGGGGCCCCATTGAATTTACCTTGTTATATCAGATTTCTTGCATCTGGGCTTAAAAATAATAAAATACATAAAACCTGGGGGTGTATTCTGAAAACGATTTTAAGCTAAAATTTATTGTATCTACGTCACTAAAAAAATTTTTAGGAAATCGGTATTCTGAAACTGTCAGATTTTTTTTTTATCTACGTCACTACAAATTTTAAGCCAGCGCTAAAATTTATTGTAGTTGCCATGGAAGATATGCAAATTTTATGTAAATGAGGCAAATCGGTATTCTGAAAACAATTTTAACATAAAACTTACAACAGAAATTAAAATCACTTAGTAGCAGTTTTATCTCCGTGTAATTGAATCGAAAAGTAAGCTATGGCAGCGTTTCTTGGAGCACGTATCCTCCACGAGCATCAACACGCGCATGGCCGCCCGTACTTTTCGTTGCTTTTGTCAGTGTTGGGCTAAACTTCCCGATTATCGTTTGTTTCCGCTTCGTCGCTTCTTGCACTATGATCATCGTTTCATCCTCCGTAAAGTTGTTCGCTCTATGTGCCGCCATTGTGATAATTTGAGTTGATTACTGTACATAATATAAACCAAATTAGTTTAATTGATTACATAACGGGTGTAGATATCGCGCGCTTTTAGCAAACTTTGCGCGCGCGTGAGATTAAACGCGCTTATTTTGGACACAAGTAATTCAGATTCGAAGGTCATGAGTGTTACCGTTGCCAGTTAAAGAAGTTAGCATTTTTTGTTAGAGTTATTATGTTAAAATTTAGCTTGAAACATATTCTGATGAGGATTGTCTTGTTAATGATATGAGAAATAGAGCACCAATATTAACACGAAGTGGCAGAAGAGTAAATTGCCCAGAAAGGCTGAATTTGTAGATATGTTTATGTTACATTGTTGTTGCATGTTTTGTTTTTGAATTGTTGTATATTGTAAAAAAAAAAATTGTACTCTCATACCCTGGAAGGGGTCGATAGAGTAAAAAAAATCTTACAAATCTTACCAATCTTACCGTTCCCTTCATAAACATATCGGAAATGAATTCGTTATCAGTTTTCATACAAATTATCTGACAACACAACCACACAAAAACAATGACAAGACAACTTGAAAAAACACTTCCATTAAATACATGTAATAATAGTTTATTGACAAAAACGGCCTCGAACTCGATTCCAACATGAATCTTTGAGACCACACAAATCTTTTTCACATGTCCGACTTTATCATTATGATTATTATATCTTGATTACGTTCAAACAAATAGTATGCATAAACTTGCAATATAAATTTTAATCACGGCGTCATTCCCACGTGGTCTTAAAATCATATGCAAATGATTAAAAATATCGATGTAAGCGATATTTTCATTGGTCAAAGGAGCAGCAAGGGGCGTGGCTTTTATTGACAGCGCGCATTGGCGTAAGCGTTAAAATTTCCTTTAAATCTTTTTCAGAATACCGATTTTAAAAATTTTTAGCGCGATTTTATTTTAGGGAGATAAAATTTTTTATCTCCGCTACATTTTCAGAATACACACCCTGGCCTGTGAAATTATCACACTATATCAGGTAACTTGTTATAGCAGAGCTCATTATAAAGAGGTTCCACAACAAAGACCTTGAGACCTTGAAAGTAACCTTGTTATACAAAGTCATTGTGCTGAACCGAGCTCCTTATAGCCCTTTATTCGTGGTCCCAATGCCTTCTCTATGAGGTTCCACTGTATATAAACCCCTCACAAAAGTTCTGCAATTCAAGTTTGAGCGTTCATTATCTCTCTCGTTTATTTATTATTCTACATGAAATTGGTATCACTGGAAAGCCTGTTCAGTTCCCCTTTACCTTGATGCCCCATTTTTAATGCTTGTGCCATAAGTCAAAAGTTAAAATGTTGCAAGATTTCATCTTAAAAAAAGGAGCATACACCAATGACATTCATGCATAACACTGCCTCGACATTAAAACACCATCCTCCAAACAAAAGGAGACTTCACTGTTCATGCCGTTGACAAAATCAAATTTTGCAACATTTCGCTTTTGACTTTGCTCTATGCAGGGTGGCCCCCAAAAAACAGAATGGGAACTTCCCAAAATAAAGTACCAAACTATTCATGTCCCATCAGGTAGGGTGTCTTTTCCAATGAAAAACGATACCAAGAACAGTAATTTTGGTCGTGTAGTTTTTGTTTTAGGACGCTGTGAGTGAGACCATGTCAGGTGCAAATTTTTGTCAATTTTTACCTAGTCGGGGGCCAGTAAAACCGCACTCATTGCCCGTAATACCATGACCATTATTTCGGCACACGGCCGAGTGCACACTGTCAATGGTGCCCGACATGTCACTCGCAGTGCCCTTGAACAAGAACTACTCAACCAAAATGACTGTTCTTGGTATCGTTTTTCATTGGAAAAGACACCCTATCCGATGGACATAATAATTGTGTTACTGTATTTTGGGAAGTGCCCTGTTCTGTTTTTTCTGGGCCACCCTGTATTAAGGTTTAATGCACATTCCATGGTTATATAATTATAACAATTGAGGCATCAATGTAAATGGTAAACTAGATGGATCTTCGACTGCGCGCAGTCGAAAATGATGCCTCCGCCATTACGCAATTTATTCATATCAAGCCCAAATCAACATGTACACAGAATTAATTCTGTCAACTACATTTTGATGGTACTCTGTCTTTTAAATCTTGCCGTATCACAATTATGAGCTATAAGTGACCTTGACCTTTGCCCTCATGACCCCAAAATCTAATGACTACAATTGTTCCCTAAGATACATTCAGGTATCAAGTTGGATTGAAATCTGATATTCAGTTCTTGAGATTTCCAATCTCAAGCTACTTTTACATATAATGAGACCTGTGACCTTTGACCTCATGACCCCCAATATCTAATCAGTTCATTGGCTCTCCAAGGAACATACATGTACCAAGTTTGGTCAGAATCTTTCAATCCCTTCTTGAGATAACGCAATCACAAGCTATTTTTGCATATATAATGAGCTCTGTGACCTTTGACCTTTGACCTCATGACCCCAAAATCTAATCAGATCATTGGCCCCCAAGATACATACATGTACCAAGTTTGGTCAGAATCTGTCAATCCCTTGAGATAACGCGATCACGAGCTATTTTTGCATATATAATGAGCTCTGTGACCTTTGACCTTTGACCTCATGACCCAAAAATCTAATCAGATCATCGGCCCCCCAAGATACATGTACCAAGTTTGGTCAGAATCTGTCAATCCCTTCTTGAGATAACGCGATCACGAGCTATTTTTGCATATAATGAGCTCTGTGACCTTTGACCTTTGACCTCATGACCCCAAAATCTAATCAGATCATTGGCCCCCCCAAGATACATACATGTACCAAGTTTGGTCAGAATCTGTCAATCCCTTGAGATAACGCGATCACGAGCTATTTTTGCATATATAATGAGCTCTGTGACCTTTGACCTTTGACCTCATGACCCAAAAATCTAATCAGATCATCGGCCCCCCAAGATACATGTACCAAGTTTGGTCAGAATCTGTCAATCCCTTCTTGAGATAACGCGATCACGAGCTATTTTTGCATATAATGAGCTCTGACCTTTGACCTTTGACCTCATGACCCCATGACCCCAAAATCTAATCAGATCATCGTCCCCCCAAGATACATACATGTACCAAGTTTGGTCAGAATCTGTCAATCCCTTCTTGAGATAACGCGATCACAAGCTATTTTTGCATATATAATGAGCTCTGTGACCTTTGACCTTTGACCTCATGACCCCAAAATCTAATCAGATCATCGTCCCCCCAAGATACATACATGTACCAAGTTTGGTCAGAATCTGTCAATCCCTTCTTGAGATAACGCGATCACGAGCTATTTTTGCATATATAATGAGCTCTGTGACCTTTGACCTTTGACCTCATGACCCCAAAATCTAATCAGATCATTGGCACTCCAAGATACATACATGACCCAAGTTTGGTGAAAATCCGTCAATCGGTTCTTGAGATAACGCGATCACGAGAACGGGACGTACGGACGTACGTACGTACGGACGGACGGACAACCCGAAAACATAATGCCTCCGGCTACTTCGTTGCGGAGGCATAAAAATAGCTTTTTTTAAAGGAGAATTCCGGACGAGTTTTTAAAAAGTACAGTATATTGGAAATAAATCTATGGATGTGCTTGAATATTTTCAGGATTTGACTCTCTTTGGTTGATTTCTAAGAGATTTGTCTAATGTCATTAACTCTGAGGAAATAATTAAATTTACTGCACACAATCATGAGACCCTTCGTAGCACCCTCACTTTGCTCAATTTCTTGAGTAGGCTTGAATCCGGTGACACTGCATTGTGATCACTGCATGTGTCATTCATAATAGCCGGCCATGCAGAGCCAGGAAATTCAATAACCACGTTTACGGGACTTTAGCAGAGATGCCAACCGTTCCGTTTTTGCCGTATTTGTTACGTTTTTTCACGCAAAATACGTGTGTGTGTGTTTTTTTTTTGTTTTTTTTTGTATACTCCCTATAGAAACGATCGGAAAACGGCAACAAAATGTACGTTGAACCCTGATAAACTATTACTCCAGATACATATTTTAAATATAATACAAATAAACCAAACAAACTCATACAAACGCTGGTGTGATCGACCGAACCAACTTTTATATTAACGCGCGCGTAAAGGGAATTTTTGCTGAGCGAATTGGCTTCGCAAAAAAATATGTTTTTTTGCCTCTAAAGGTTGGCAGCTCTGAAAATACTTTTTTTGGGTTCAAAATACTGTTTTTTACCTCTCAGAATACTTTTTTTGGTTTGTGAAGGTTGGCATCTCTGCTTTAGTGTCTATTCAAATTCCAATGAAAGCCAAACGTGTTACAATTTCGGGCAGGCAAGTATTTTCAAACGGTTCAGTCATTGAGTGGCGCATCGTGGACTAAACTATTCATGATCGAGCATTGTATTGGTCCGATCAAAAGAACACATTCGCTGCAGTGTAAAAACATAGATAGGCGCATAGTGAGTGGCGCACGTCACAAATTGGTGCATCGTGGGATAGAACAAGCTCGCTCGCGAATTGTGTCAGAATTTCAAAGCCATTTATAAGAACCCACAATCATACTTTTTTCACACAAAATTGTGTTTATTGACCTAGAATATCTGTCTTTCAATCATTAGAAGCTTGAAATCGTGTGGAAGTCCACTTTAAAGGGGATCTAGTAACTTTGTTGACATGTGCAAAAAGTGATGAGTGGTTGATACAATGTATATTGTTATCCACTGGGTGTTGTGTGAAAATTTCCAGTTAAATGGACATTACATGGCCGAGTAATGAGCAAAAATGCAAAGTGATATTCAATAACTCATTGCACTCACTTTGTACGCGGTTTTTCGCGATCTCGTGGATAATTTAACATCTGAACACTTTAATCGTAAATATCTTTTTAACGAAAGAGAAATTTCAAAAACCCAAACCTGTCCCATGTTTTTATTGCTAATATGAATACAACAAGGTATGAGGGAACCGCTAGAATACCGCTTGGATTTTGAGGATTTGGACAATGTTACTAAGTCCCTTTAACGATGCCAGATTAATGAAGGGTAATTATAAATAAACGAGAGATATGAAAGCTCAAACTTCAATTGGGGAACTTTTTGTGAGGGGTTTATAATAATATAATAATGTACAAACATACAGTAGAATAAAGGAGACAGTTGCAGAGAAAGAAATTGTTGTTACAAATAATTACAAACCACAAAGCACTTTTTTGGGGTGTTAAATATTTGTATTTCAAACCATATTTACAAAATAGGAGGTATCTACTGTACCCTATCTTCAGCTTGAAGGTCATAATCTTCAAAAAAATATTCAAATAAACTAAGACAAATCGACATCTTAAATAGGAAAGCTTAAAGGGGAAAGAAATGCTGGAATATTTGCCTGCTGTTGCTGGCAAGTGCAGAATTCCTTTCACTTCTAGTCGCACATTTCCTCTTGTCACTAATAAGGGAAATAATGTTTTTGAAACCACCATCATCTGTTTGACCGAGCACTGGAGGCTGGCATGTTTTCCAACTGTACCATATGAAACATCATCTGAGCATACACTAACAAAAGCGGGTTACGCTGACATAGCAGCAGATTCAACAACAGTGGTTACATAACCCACTTTTGTAAGTGCACGCTAAGTGCATGGAAGCCTTCAGTGCTCAGTCAAAACAGCTTATAGTGGTTTAAAAAACATTAATTTTGTCCATTATTAGTGATACCCAAGAGGAAATGTACGACTAGAAGTGACAAGAATTCTGCGCTTATCAAGCAAAAATTCCAGTGTTTCAAAACATGGCAGCCTCCAGTGGGCGGTAAAACAAAGAATGGTGTTAGCAAAAAACATACATTATTTCCATTTTTACACGTATTGATACCAAAGTTGATAGTAGAACCGACAGGGTTTATGATCTTATTATCATAGTATTATCATGTACCAGCAAGCCCTAAATCAAGCACTTGGCTTTCATTTGCATGCTCTACGTACTTACAAATAATGGAAAACAAAATGAAACATTTTGAGTATGTACATAATTTGTCCATTTGGCAGCATGCGTGTTTCATTTCATGTCACATTTAATGCTGGATGCTTCTATACACATTTCCTAAAAGAATCAAACTATCACAGTGACACAACATCACATGCAGTGGAAAGTCCGGCCACTGCCAGGTTCAATCATTCACTTTTGTACAATTGTATACAGTACTGTGTATTAATGTTAGTGTTGTTGATTTCGGGAGTATTTACTACCCGCGATAATTTTTCGGGCACCCAAATTTACCCATTTGTTGATTACACAATCGGCATGTCACCCCAGCGGGGAAAACATGTTCATTCAATTGAGCGCATTTATGTCACTTGAATGAACATGATAACTCTTGCGTTCAATGAGGGGACTTGCTTTTTTTTCGGGAAATCGAGTATCGATTTTTGCGCCCGGGACTCGACATTTTTCGGCGGGACCCGGGTACCCGGGACTCATCAACAGCACTAATTAATGTACACAAAGTTTCATTTTTCAACACTTGTTCATCAATCATCAAATATTTATATTAAATATTTTGCATTAGCTGATTTTCATTCAAAATAATTAAAAATAAAACATACAAATTGGAAGAAATTAAAAATCTAAAAATGTCCCACATTCTTTTCATTATCTGTTGAACATGATCAATATCAGAACACATGAGAAACTGCAACATGTACACATTCATGAAATGATGGCTTATAATTTAACTGACTCATCACCCTGATATCTTTGATTTTGCACTTGAAAAAAAAGCTCCATACACAGACACTCATATCACTTTTCTATATTTCATTTGAAATACTTTCCATCAAAAACATGTGTACTTGTCACATAAAACAAAATTTAGGATTGAATTTCTATGTAACAATGTTAGCATCATTTTCCCACAGAAATAAAAACAAATTCAGTTCCTGCTGCAAACATATATTTGATCAAGATGTGTGCAGTTTCTAGTTTTGAAGTTTGTGGACCGACTGCCTGATAAAAAGGACACAAATTCAAAGTAATAAGTGAACCCAGGCAGAACTTGAACTGTGTTCACAAACTGTACAGCCTACAACAGACAATATTTGGTGGTCACATATTTCTAGTTCCAGTAAAAATCTCTAGCACAAACGTAAGTGCAAATCACAAATTTAAAACCAGTTTTTAGGACTTTTGGAATGTTTGTTCAATTTTGTATGAATTAAATCCGTGCTTTCATTGCTTCCTGCCAAATATTCACAGTAGTCGTTTCCGATGCCATATTGACACAATGTTAATTTCTACTTTAAACAAAGTGTCAGTTTTATCAGTCAGTGTCAAACTTCTTCTTACCAAAGTGATCACACTTTATCTTTTCATAATTTCAGGTACGGTTTTATAAAGTGAAGTCCCATACCGGTCCTTATATGAAGTCATACATATAACTTGACGTCACACAATTGAGGTATTGGTTCCACTGTACATTTGCTTCAATGGCCAGTTGTAGATGTGGCAGGTCTGGTCAGTCGGTGCCAAAGTACTTCTGACCAAAATGGACGGGAGGGACTGGGTTCTTCTCTGAAGACAGAACAGTGATGTTTGGAAACTCCTTGACGACTGATGTGACACCTAAATTGAGAGAGAAAAAGAAGGTGAACCTGGTGAACATTATCCATTCATCACAGATTCAGGCTGATTGGCTACCCCGCTCTTGGTTTTAACATTTAATGCTTCAGTGTTCTCATATAAGAAAAACAAACCGAATAAAGCAGCATTTACTTGAATTATTTCATTTAAACCTTTTTGTTGTTAGATCCCTGTATACGTATTAATCAATTTACCATGTGGAGTGCAGAAGAGAGTCAAGAGGAAGATGTTCTTGTCATCCACACCATGTTCCTGCAGCACCTTCACTGCCCGGATCACTGTGTTACCTGAATCTATAAATGATAAAAGCAGGAATGAGTTAAAAGGCAAAAGTTACAATAATACAATTAGAATAATAACAATTCCAATGATTTTTCAATAATACACATGTAATATACATATTATCATTAAATGCATAGCTTGATATTTCAATCAGCGATCCAGAGATAGAAACTCACCTGTGGCCAGAAGCTAATTTTTAGGTGGTCCCAGCCAACAAACAAGTGTTAATTTTTTTTTTTATATAAGGTGCAAATGTGAACAATAAGCCCACCAGAGTGTTAGTGTGACTCTAGAGGGCCAATCAAATGGTCCACTGCATTAAACTCAAAAAGTAAAATTAAACAAAAAAATATATTTAAAAAAAATATAATTTTGTGCACAGAGATAGAGCCCTTTCCCAAATTCTCTCTTTCTGCATCATTATTCCGTCCCCATGAACATAATAGTGAAACCTCATTATAACGAGCACCTCAAGCTCATTGCATTTACCAAGTAATATCAGGGCTTAAAAATAATAAAATGCATATAACCTGGACCTGTGAAATAGGCTTGTTATATCGGGTACCTCGTTTCTCTATTATCATTTAAAGGGATCTAGTAACTTTGTTGACATGTGCAAAAATTGATGAATGGTTGATGCAATGTATACTGTTGTTATCTCATATGTCCACAGGGTATTGTGTGAAAATTTCAAGTCAAATGGACATTGCATGGCCAAGTAATGAGCGAAAATGCAAAGTGATAGTCACTAACTCACTGCACTCACTTTGTACACGGTAAGAAAAACTCCACCTGAGTTTTTCTTATCTGAATACTTTGATCGTACATATCTTTGTAACGAAAGGGAAATTTGAAAAACCGAAACCTGTCCCATGATTTTATTGGTAATACGAATACAACAAGGTATGAGGGAACCGCTAAAATTAACATTTTATTTTGAGGATTTGGACAATGTTACTAAGTCCCTTTAATTCCTAGAAAATGTAAGACTAAAGTTTAAACTCACTTAGAATTGGGTACATGAGTAGGACTCTCCTCTTGGTGATGTCAGCAGGGAACTTTGCGTAGTACACCTTGGCTTCATTGGTCTCTTCATTCGTCTTGATCAGGATCTTGCCAATGCGTATCGACCTACAACAGTCTCTTAGGCCATGTTCCATCGCTTCTCCTGTTCAAGATGATGTAAACAAAAAAATATATATAAAGAATATAGTCAAATGTGTCTATAGTGACCAACCAAGGGAGTCAGAATAGCCATAGGTGACCACTTTAGAGATGTGGCCTCTATACATACAGGTATGCATTGTGATTGAACACTGGATATAAATACATGTAAGAGGTCACTATAGATAGACAGGTCACAGGTAACTCCTATAAAGAAGTGGCCAGGTCACTATAGACAGGTCACAGGTGACTCCTATAAAGAAGTGGCCAGGTCACTATAGACAGGTCACAGGTGACTCCTATAAAGAAGTGGCCAGGTCACTATAGACAGGTCACAGGTGACTCCTATAAAGAAGTGGCCAGGTCACTATAGACAGGTCACAGGTGACTCCTATAAAGAAGTGGCCAGGTCACTATAGACAGGTCACAGGTGACTCCTATAAAGAAGTGGCCACTGAAATAGGTTCCACTATACATGTATCAGAATGTTGATTAAGAAATTACTACATTTAGAAGGCACAGGAAGAAAATGATGATATGAAATGGAACGTAATGTTCTTGAAAAAAAGGGTTAGACTTTGTCTTAAACTCTTAATCATCATAATCTTTCTAATGCATTTCAATAAAGTTCTGCAGTCACTTCAGTTGCTCCCAATGCGATATATTTCAGGATTTAATTATACTTTGGTTATTTAATTTTTCACTAAATTAACTAAATTAAGCACATACAAACTACCGAGAGTTGATTATAGGTTCAGGATTTGTTTCCAAACCGTTCAATGAGGAAATATTTTAAAGCAGCTTAGAACATTCTTATCTTCAGTAGATGATAACTTACACAAGAACAAAAAACAATTAAAGTTAGTAACATACCTGATGTCCAGTACAAAGTCACTTGGATTTAATAATAAGATAGCAAATGAGGAAAATGTGTTTTTGACAAAATACGATCTTCAGTAGATGAAGACTTAGTTACACAACTTCAATATCTCCCCCCCCCCCCAAAAAAAAAGAGTTATTGTAAATATACATGAGTTCCTGTTCCAATCTATATCAAATGCAATTAGTATAATTACATACTGTGCACTTAAAGGGATCTAGTAACTTTGTTGACATGTGCAAAAAGTGATGAATGGTTGATGCAATGTATATTGTTGTTATCTCATATGTCCACAGGGTACTGTGTGAAAATTTCAAGTCAAATGGACATTGCATGGCCAAGTAATGAGCGAAAATGCAAAGTGATAGTCACTAACTCACTGCACTCACTTTGTACACGGTAAGAAAAACTCTGGGGGAGTTTTTCTTATCTGAATACTTCGATCGTACATATCTTTGTAACGAAAGGGAAATTTGAAAAACCGAAACCTGTCCCATGATTTTATTGGTAATACGAATACAACAAGGTATGAGGGAACCGCTAGAATTAAAATTTTATTTTGAGGATTTGGACAATGTTACTAAGTCCCTTTAAAGTTGATTATTTCTGTCAGAACCTCTTCAATTACCCACCCTGGCAATAGAAGTCACTTACCACTCCTCATGATGCTGACGCCACAGTTCCCATGAATGAAATCCACTCCTGCAAAGGCATGGCCCGTTGGTGTGACGACTTGACATGTCTTGTATGGAAGCTGGTTCAAACCCTCTTCAACAACAAGCCGGATCTGTGTGTTTTTTAAAAATAAAAATGACAGCATTTTGAAAAATCATGCAGAAATAAAAAATAAAACTGAACAATTTTTTAGCAAGGAGAGGAATGAATGGGATGTAATCGTAAGACCTGCATGCAAATCATCTTGAAAACATTTCAGCAGATTCACATACAATTTTCTCTAATAGTTGATGCATCTTTATTCTTATTCTGCTCTTGTGGATGAGCAAAACGTGTTCCATACTATTAATAGGATACACCATGATCATACACTATTAGTTACAAACATTATTTTAAACAAAATATCTTTAGGTCATTTAGCCTCTGAAGAAGATTCTGCTTGGAGTAGGATCTAAAATCGAGGCCCTATTCTATATTGACTCTCAAAATATATTTCTCTAAGTTTCAATGGCATTTCTGTTTTCTCCTGACCATCTCAATTGGGAGTAATACAACTTTATTAACAACTTTTATCCTTATATATGTATCATCTTTTTTATGTACCCTTTTATGTATCACCATCATTCAGCCTCTGAACTGAAGAAGATTATGCTAGGATAAAAAATGTTGGCCCTATATTGATTATTGACTCTCAACTTTTATCCTCCTTACTTTGCTTTGTTTGTAGACAGTCAAAGAACATGTGGTCTTGGTTAGATTATTAATTATTAGTGACAACAAACAATGATTGCAGAATTAAGTTCATTATTTTGGCTCTGGTTTTTATAATGAAGTCAAGGACAAGATACTGTGTTGATCTAGTTCCTTACCAATCTGTTTGCATAGAAAATGAAATCCCCTCTGCAAGTAGATCTGAAAGAGAGAACATGTACATGGTCTGCATTACTGGAAAGTTATGTTTAAACTTGAAAGCAGGTGCCATGGGCTGGCCTTGCCATACGCCATAGCTCTGTTAAAGAAACTAAAAAAATATATCAAAAACAGACACTTGGTCTTGAAGTCAGAAATAAAAAAGTACCTTTTTATTTTTTGTATTAATTGGCTGGCACAGTGCAAGAAAAACAAAATAACATATATATTCTCCTAAAGCCAAGGCAAAGCCAGGGCAAGGCTAAAGTGCACATTTGCCAACCATAAATCGAGTTTGATTATTTGAGTGCAACCATTCATAACCTTGGAGTTGGAATCAAGACCGGGTGAATCAAGACCAATTAAGACCAAGAGCTTGAGGTTATTATTCTAATACTAATAGGTTAAATTAGACAAGTGGGTATAAATCCATGGCATTAACTAAGCCAGGCATTCATTAGTATTACTAACAATTGCATGCATTCCTAATAATCATTTAACCTGTTCCCTTCAAAGTTAAAGTTTCTGAAATCCCCTAGTCCTAGAACTGTATTTGTACACAACCCACCCGGTTCCTGTAGTCAAGGCCAAGGGCACATCTACAAAGTAAATGGTCCATGGTATGGACCATTTACACGCAATATATGCAAATACACGGGAGATTAGTATACTGCCCATTCTTACACTGTACCGATCATCAGTTGAACGCTATGTGTTAGGACGCATCGGTAAGGAAAACAGACAGGAATTAATAATTTTTTCCTACATTTTGCGGTCTTCAAAACAACAGAGTCGGTAATTATTATCAAAGTATATGAATTGTGGATCACATAAACGAAAGTTTTTTGCATTTGCTGGTAAATTGAGGGAGAAATCAGCCGACAAAAATTGTTTTTGTTTTGGATAATGCAGCAGGCGGAAGAGGTCGATCTCCACACAACGCTATTGTAATGTACCTAGTCCTAGGTGTGGCCAAGGGGTTAACTGATTGTTGAGTTAGTTAAGTTATCCTCCTTCAAGCTTCCCCAAATTTGTCTGAAAAATAACAAGTCCCAACATGAGAGCGAGATCGAGTGAGTCTCATCTCCAAGTCAGAGTTTGACTCCGACGTCAAGTCTGAGATTGAGGGTGAGAGTGAGACTGGGAGTGCCGAAGTAGGTAGCCAAAGAAAACATTAGGAAGACACATTTTGGACATTATCATATTGTCCCAAAATGTATGAAAATGTGTCTTCTTAACGTTTTCAAGACTCTAGCTACGGAATAGACAGAAATACCCGTCTCTTCATGGGATTTACTCTGAAATACCCACGATCCGACCGTCAAGCTAGCGGAGTAATTATTATAGTCATACGAACGATTTTTCGGTCTAGCTACGCTACGGAGTAGCCAGTCGTACTCAGTTGACAGTAGGAGTTAGGACTGAACTTATCACATCACAGGTACGGAAAAGAAGGATGACTCCTGTAGACTTTCCGGTCTTCTCTGCGTTGATTGTTGCTACTGTACGTCTATTATAAACTTCAGCTGCGCATGCATTGAGGATCGGCTGTTTTGAATCTTTGATTCCACCAATCAATGTTGTTTAATGTTTATCCAAAAGATTCTTTAAATTATCGACAGTTTTTGCTTCAACGACTTATCTACTTAGTCAGTTAACTTACTTATCCCTGATTATTGTTTGCAGCTCACGAATCTGGTTGTTCAACTTCAGAATTCTTAATTGACTTCCATACTCGGGTTCTTCGATGCTGTTTGAGCCAACAGAACTGTCACTTTTATCCGAACTGTCCTCTCCCATGTTGATGCAGTTACGTTAGTATGCGAGCTCGCACGTACACGTGGACTTTGTTTATATTTTGTAGCGTGGTCCCACGTATTGTATTCCACGTACGATGCCTTTGATGATACGATTATGACCAAAATGTTCGAATCAACACATGGGCAGGGCTCTTCTGGATGTCAAGACAACAAAAACAGACTTATAATTTAGAATAATGCAAAATTGTGCACAAAGATCAGTATAACGAAGAATTTTAGCAAGTAATACTTCCGTGATATCATTCATGTCAGACGTCACTGACCAAAATATTGCGCCGTTGCTTTGAATCGTCGAGAGAGGGCAGCATGAAAATTCAACATGAAAATCACGATGGCGGAGAGCACCGGAATCATCCTTTCGCACGTAAGATTCTCTGACTTGTTTCACTCTTTGTGTAATAATTTAAGCATTTGACTTCTTTAGATCTACTTGATCAATTTTCTAGAAAATTGTCGCGCATTTTTGAAGTTGTTTCAAGCATTTTCTCCCCATATAACTCCGTGAATAAGCGCAAGTGCTCGACCCCACTCAAAGTTCAAAGAAGCTGCGCAGCTAGTAATTGAGCATAGCATGGCCATATTTAGCCGCGGGATCTCCTGGCGAGATAGCACCTCGCATGTTCGCTCTGCAGTGCTAGCGCCCATGCCATGTGCATGTTGTAATCGCAGTGAGCTCTGTGTGATGACTGATCTGTGCTGAGCTGTGAACGGGAACATCTCATGGTGAACGACTAGTTTTGTGATGTTATGTAGATGATCGCCTCAAAACTATCGTACATTTAATATGATTATTCATCTCGTAAAGACTCCTACTCGTAGTCCTAGCATGAGATTGAGAATAGAGAGAGATGTTTTTTTGAGAATTTTCAAATTAGAATTAAATTAGATTTAGTCTTTTAGAATAAAGAAGTACAGTCTGTCTACAGAATACAGATGTTAAAACTTTATATTTTCATGATTATAGATAGATCTACATCAAATGACAAAGCCAAAGCCAAGGCAATTAAATTAATTTAAATCATATCTTAATTCTTATTCTTAAATAAATTATTAATTAAACAATGTTTATTTTGCTTGTTTTTCTGTGTAAACAAATTGCAATTTTGTTCCCTTGCTCTGGCCTTGGGCTTGGCTCTGCATTTTTAAATGTAAAACTAATAATTAAATTTGAGTATAAAATTGATTTGCCTTTTTCTTTTGTTTTATTTGTTTCGGTTTCACTTTCAGTCTCATGTTTAAAAAAAAAATGTATAACTATATAATGATAAGGAGAGGGACAATCTTTAAAACTGAAGGACTTAATTCTGAACATTTTGTTTAAAGAATAATCAAACAGAATTTCAGTCCATTAAAACAATTCATAACTTATATTGGCTATTATAATATACATCATGCTCTTTGGACTTTGAAGATATGATTTCTATTCATTTCTATGGGGGACTCAAATTACAATGTAGCAACACACTCCAGAGTATCTTTGGAAAACAAATTTTTAAAGTTATATGTTTTGTACAGTACACATAAATTCTTATTGTTTTATTTTCTTAATAGTAAAACTTTTCCATTCCCCAAAGTTGATACAAACATAAAATGTACTCTTGTTGAACTCAAAAGGAGATATATCAAGAAAATTGAAATAATTAAACTGCTCACTGGCAACACGCAGTCAATTCATGGACACAGTGGTCTAAGGTTGAGCCGTTCCAAGGCCCTATTTTGCACTCGACTTCAGTTAGTTCATAGTATTACATGTAGTTCCCAAGAACTTTATTCTCCCCCCCCCCCCCCCGTCCTTATTAAAGTTCCAAGCCCCTAGCCTTAGAGATCAGTGTGGCACCAGCATTTGGCCCACCAAACTTCATCGATGCTCTATTCCACTGGCGCAAATGGGCGACCAAATATAACATAATTTGTAATTTACAAGTTCTTTGTTCTTGCCACTAGAATTTGGAAAAATCTTGTTTTTACTTGCCTGACTTGAGCCACAGGGCAAAAAAAAGTTAATTTCTAGCATTTCATGCATGTCTTGATTTTACTTGCTCGACAAGTACAACTTAAACAAATTAAAAATTCTAGCCCTGCCTCAAATGTTTGTTATCTTTTTTTATGTTGTAGTTTACACAGAGCAACCAGCCTGAGCAGCTAGAGAACCTTGAGATGGCCGAGACAGTCGAAGCTTCTGTGGAGTCCAACAACTCTGTTGAGTTGACCTCTGATGACCTCTGCAGCGAGAAGGACATCCCAGAACTGCCCAGTGAGGAGTGTGCAGCACTGGACAACTTCACGGGGAAACTAGCCGAATCGGTAACGACCCCAGAAGGTGCGTTGTTTTTTTAGTTTACCTGAGTGAAATTTCGGTCTTTATTTACCTTTTTGTAAAAGCAATTGTGACTACCTCATAAGGTCTGTTATTTTGTTTTTGTTTTAACAGAGCGAGCCACTTAAAATTAGCTTCCGGCCACCAAAATTTCATCCATGAAAATTTGTACTTGCCTGGGTGGGCAACCAAATATTACAGAATTAATCTCTTTGTTTGGGGCAACTACATTTAGGTTTCGGGCCAATAAGATATTGAAAAATCATGTTTTTACAACTCCGACTGGGTCACGAGGAAAAACAGTTTATTTGTAAGCATTGCTTTACCATACAGTGACTCTTTTGTTTTATGTTTAATTGACTTTATCTGATCAGAGCAACTGAGACTACCCCAGTACCGCAGAAGGGCATTTCTTCTGTTTTTAAACAGGGCTAGACACTAGCAATGGCTCGGTGGTCCAAGGCCAATAACGGTCATTTATATAGCACTATATATAGCACTATTCATGTGACCCAACTGGTCAACTAAATGTTATACTGACCCTTACAGAATGAGAAAATCTTGTATTCTCCCTGTGTTCCCGTGACTGAAGATGTGGTAGGATAAGAGACACAGTCAAAGGATGGAACCCTGTTTATTGATAAAAAATGTAGCCACTCTTTAAGAGTGGCTAAATTTTAGTACGTAACCACATATTCACCTTTACACATTCATATCTTTGACTATTAAATACAGCTATGACTAATAACACTTGCATTGTAATGCCGCAATTGGTTGATTATAATCTTTAACCTCGAATTACCATGGCATGGTCTTGATGTCATCAATTTTGGTAAACTGATTTGTTTCCATACAGTTCCTGTGACTGAAGACTTGGCAGAAGGAACGCGGAGTGAAAACGTAGTAGTAGCAGCAGAAGAAACACAGACTGAAGAGGTAGTAACAGAGGAAACGCAAACTGAAGAATGTACCCTGGTGGCGCCAGAGGTCAAGTCGAGTGGGGTGCAAGTAAACGGTGAGGTCTCGGAGAAAGCAGTGCCTGCAGTGCAAGTGGTAGAGGAGGAAAAACCAAAGGCAGAGCCGGCTCCGAGACCAGTGGGAGAGAAAACGGCGAAGGAGACAAAGAGAGAGGAGAAGAAGAAGGCTAAGAAAGGTGAGAAAAAATAGATGAACAGACTTTAGATTAACTTAGATCTTAAATTTCTTGTAGTATTATAGCCTTAATAATACAATGTAAAGTGTGCACTGGAAATCACTTCAGGAAGCTAAAAGCAAACATAAAAACATCCCACTTGCTAATTATCCCCTTTATGTTGGCAATTTAATAACAATGACCTTTTTAGTTTTAAAGCATAGGAGTTCCAATTATTCAAACCCCCCCCCCCCCCAAAAAAAGAAAAGAATTCACAGCTACTTTACGACTTTACTTTGTATCACTTGATAAAGGGAAATGAAACTAAATCAGGCAATACATGGCGCCTTAAAGTGTTTAAATGATATACATATCATCCTCCACAAATTTTGTATAGAAAATAGATTTATTTAAACTTTCTTAATCCATTATGTTCTTCTCCAAGAAGGAGGAGAAGATAATCAAGAGAAACATCTCTACACATCGTAATAAAATCTGAACACTATTGATGCTGTTCATAACTAATATGGAGCTAGTGGAATTAGGAGTTTTTCAAGTTTCTATGCTTTTGTTATATTTCTCTTTCCTAGGGAAAGATGCAGAACATATGAGCAGAGCCATCATGCAGTCTTTGAATGGTCTTGAGACACCAGAGGAGAAAATAGCCGCCCTATGCAAGAAATATGCTGAACTGGTGGGTATTCTATGTTTTTAAGTAACTTCAGTATATCAATGATACCTACTTCACTACCACACTGGTGAGAAGGAAATAAATGCACTTAATTTAATTCAATCAACCATGTGACATCAACCCACAAAACAAGTACTTAAACAACTACTCCAGCCTGTAAGGCATTGTATATATCCATTGATCTTTTGACAATTAATAATTTAGTAATTCAGTCAGTCAGCCAATCAATCAATTATTGTCTTTCTGTCTGTCTGCATGGCCATCTATTCAACCAACCAATCCACAGTTTTGATTGATCATTCAGTTAGTCAGTCAATAGTCAATCAGTATCTCTCTGCCTAACTTGCAGCTTGGTAAGCACAAGTCTCTACAGTGAGAGATCAAGACCCAGACCAAGCAGCTGTCCAAGAACCTTTCTGTCTGTTTGTCCATCTGTTTGTTTGTCTGTCTGTCTGTCTGCCTGTCTGTCTATATGTCTGTATGTATGTCTGTCTGTCTGTCTATATGTCTGTCTGTCTGTCTGTCTGTACTGTATGTCTACAGGTGTTATTCTAGTCTGTCTGTCTGTCTGTGTATTTCTGTCTGTCTGTCTGTCTGTCTGTCTCATTTTCTGTCTATTCAACTAATCAACCAATCAATTCCTTTCATAAATCAGTCAGTTTGTCAGTCAGTCAGTATCTCTATTTCTAACTTGCAGATGGGTGAGCACAAGTCTCTACAGCGAGAGAGCAAGACCCAGACCAAGCAGCTGTCCCAGATCCAGCGTGAGCGGGATCACCTACAGAGTGAGAACGGCCGGGCCCTTCTGGCTAAGAGCAAGCTGGAGAGCCTTTGCAGAGAGCTGCAGAGACACAACAGGACCATCAAGGTATGCGTTAGGGGTTGATATCACAAAGATGACCTAGCTCCAGCTCAAGCTAGAGCTAATGTAAAGGCTTAGTGCATCTTAACCTGTTCCTAACGGGAACCGTGTGGGCTATGTACAACGTCTATGGGGATTTCAGAATCTTGTAGTGAACAGGTTAAGTCCATCTGTATACAGTTAGAATGGCCAGGCTCTGCTCGCTAAAAGCAAGCTGGAGAGCCTGTGTAGAGAGCTGCAGAGACGTAACAGAATCATCAATGTATGTGTAATATAGGGGTTGATGTCACAAAGCCAACCTAGAGCTCATGTTAGGCGTAGCGCATCTTAAGCCTATCGTACAGAGTGAGAACGGTCAGGTCCTGCTTGCCAAGAGCAAGCTTGAGAGCCTTATATGTGTTAGGGGTTGTCGATATCACAAAGATGGCCTTGCTCCAAGCTTGATGGCTAGAACTAGAGCTGATGTTAGGCTCAGTGCATCTTATACGGTCGGGTCCTGCTTGCCAAGAGCAAGCTTGAAAGCCTGTGTAGAGAGCTGTAGAGACAGAGATAATGTCACAAAGATGGCCCAACTCCATCTCTAGTTCAAACTTAACCCTATCCAGGCCGGGGGGGGGGGGGGGGGGGGGGGGGTGGAATCCACCCCCCCCCCTCGACTTTTCGCGCGATAATTCCGCAACGCGCGCAGGTATTGCCGCGCGACTTCATGAGTTTTTTCATTGAAGTCTTGCGCAACTTTTGAGACCAAATTTTCGATGACCGGGTATACCGTTCTAAAGTCACGTGACCTTTTGTAAGTGAGCGTCGGCCCGAAAATCGCTAAATGTTGTGATTTGTGTACAAATCCTATGGAAATTGAGTTTTTCCTAGAATAGACAAAACCTTCATTATTTTTCATTCTAATCACTGCAATCATTTAATTTTGGTCTAAAAATTGTTGAATAATGGTTAATAATTTATTCCATCGAAAAAAACAATAAAAAACAAAAGTAAAAAAACAAAGAAATACATAAGAAATTCCAAAAACAAAGAAATACATAAGGAATTTTTTGGCTGTCGGAATTTTTAATGTTGAAAACCTTTTAATTAGGTCATAAAGAATATTCATGCACAAAATTAGCATATTCTGAGCCATATTTAGTGATTTATAGACAAAAAGAGGATTTTGCATAAATTTGCATAATTAAGTAGAAATTACATTTTTTCTCCAAAAAATAACAATGCAATCTTGTAGATTATGTCGCAAACTATCTGCGTGCCAAATTTTGTGGCAGCTGCGCGTTCGGCGGCCGAGATCTCAGGGGGGGTGGAATCCACCCCTCCCTGGCTATAGCATAGCCAAAATAACCCGGCCTGGTTAGGGTTAATGGCACAAATTTGTAAATGGATTAACTTCCAATGAAGTTACCATGTTTCTGTATTATTTTTTTTCTTGGATAATACTTACTGTTTGAGCCATTCAGGAATTATTATTTTTTGTCTGCTATAACATGTGTTCTCCATAGACCCTAGCTCGAGTATTTTCGTAGATTTGGTTAATTATTTTTTGTTTTCTTCCATTTTTGCTTATTTAAATGTTTGATTCTAATTTTGCAAATGTTTGCTCTGAATATTGAAAGTTTATCATTTCCCTTTGCTCCTGCAGGAAGAGAGTCTGCAGAGAGCGAGAGAAGAGGATGAAAAGAGGAAGGAGATTTCAAACAAATTTCAGGTTCGTTTGTCTATTTGTTATTTGTTTATCATGGATAAGTTTCAGTGCCCCGTCTCAAAAAACTTTTCCAATTGTTGTAAGTATCCAATTATCTAATTACTGGCTGTTGCCATAGTATTTACAATAATTGGACACTTACAACAATTGGAAAAGTTTTATGAAAGGGTTTGTACAATTTGTTGTAACTTGTAAGCCATGGTTAAAGAGAGTAAGCAATACATAATTGGAAGAAAAGGAGGGGTTGACATGTATGGAATTAAGGAAACGAATGTTGCGTGTAGATGATTGTAGCATATCTCATTTTAAAACATGCACATTGTGATAGGCATTTTGAATACTTGCCACAGTTTTATTACAAACATGATAACTGGCCCGTGTCTATTGATTGGTTAATTTATTGAGTAATTAGTTGTACTTAGTTAATACAATTAAATGAATTAGTTAAATAGTTAAATTATTCAAATTAGTTAAACGGTTAGGAGATCCAGACAATGGACCACATCTTGGAGTGCGGCGAAGTGGGCTGTACGGATGAGGACCTAGCCCTTGTGAACGAGACGGCCGTCACAAAAATCAAGCGATGGAAGGACTCAATTTAGAGACTTTTATCTTGACAAGACACAAATAAACGAGTTAAACGGTTTCTGTGATATCTTTCTTGCAGCAAACCATCAATGAGATTACAACTCAGATGTAGGAGAACCACATCCGGAACTTCAAACTAAAAGTTCCACTAAAACATGTATTAATATACCAATTCATCAATTTAGTGAGTGATTAAATGAAATCAGTTGATACATATCAATTATTTTCTGTGATTATCTTTCTTGCAGCAAACCATCAATGAGATTACAACTCAGATGCAGGAGAATCATACCCGGAACATCAAACTAAAAGAAGAGAACATAGAGCTGGCATCTAAACTCAAGAACCTTGTAGAACAGTATGAGAGGAGAGAAGAGGTGAGAATAATGTTAACTTCTTTCTTACTTGAATGAAAATGAGCAAAGAAAAATGGGCTTTGCCAGGAATCAAATGAAAAGGGTTTCATGGGAACATCCCCCATTCATAGGTCCTTGTGGCTTAATGGTTGAGCATGGGTCTAGCAATCCATATGTCTCTGTTTTGATTCCCTGCAAAGCCTCTATTTCTTTTCTCATTTTCAAACATTTAAAATATTTCTAGTCAGTTTCCTTTATGTTTGAATTCAATTAATAAAAAAAGCTGCATCGCTTGGTGTGATCCCGCCTACTTTCTTTAGAAAAGTTGATTTAATTATCCGTGGGTTAGTGCCCAGTTTATATAGCTTCTGACTATTCGAGCAATGAAAAGGTTTCATGGGAATGTCCCCCATTCAAGGGTCTTTTTAATAGCTCAATGGTTGAGCACTGGTCTAGCAATCCAGAGGTCTGGGGTTCGATTTTCGGCGAAGCCTATTTTTCTTCGCTCATTTTCATTTATTTAAAATATTTCTAGTCAGTTTCCTTTATGTTTGAATTCTTCTTTGTTATTTGTCCATTTAGAGTGATGCAATATGTGGTCAAAGTATTATTGCTGTGTACACTACAGTGTTTTAGAAGTGCTGCAACTTTACGTTAACTCGTCATTTGCTCTGAATTATCTGAAAACTAAGTTATCTTCTCGTTTTGTTTATTTTATCATCCTGGGTTTTAGCACATAGAGAAGCTATCCAATTACAAGGATCTAGAGTCTCAGTTATACGATGCAAACCTAGAACAGCCCAACCTTGCTATGTTTTATATTTGTCTTTTGAATGTTTTTTGTTTGTTTTGCTCATCTAATTTCTCACATTTGTTCAAATGTCTGTATTATAGCACATAGAGAAGCTGTTCAAACACAAGGACCTAGAGTCTCAGTTATATGATGCCAAGCTACAACAGTCCAAGCTTGCTCTCACGGAGGAACAAGAACGGAATAAAAGAGAGAAAGAAATAGTAAGTAACCAGTAAACATTGCTAAAGATCATTATATCTTCTGTAATTGTGTCAAATTTTATGGAATGTTAATATTTGTTTTGCTCTGAATCATGTGACCTTTTTACTCAATGTCTCAATGTTTGTTTCTTGAACTTGTGTGTGCAATGTATGGAGGCACTCTTGTACATTTGCAATCATTCATTGAAAGTAAGCCCCACTTTACAACTGGTAAGGTGGCTTCAGCTACACATTTCTGAATGGTAAATTAAAAAATGTAAGGAAATAACATGATAAAGATATTTCTTTCAAATTAAACCATATAACCGAGTTCATGATTTCAACTCATTCAAATAATCATATTTTTTTGGTCATTTGTAAATTTTGACATAGAAAAAATGCATGTAGAATGATGAGGATAACAATGTATGATTTAATGTTTTTGCTTGTTTCCTTCTTAGTTGCTAACTGACTCTGTGGATTCCAAGAGGAAGTTAGAGATGTTAACGAAGCAAGAGGCCCAGCTGAAAGCACAGGTGAGTTTCACTTTCATATTAATATGGAATTTAAAATGAGTGTGGAAATTCACAATAAAATACATGTAAAACATAGAAGCAGTGTATTTCAAGCTTACACAAGAAAAAGATAATTCTATAGATGTAGTCTGGAGTCAGAAACCTTTAAACTATAACAACTAGAATCAGTAACAATGTACAATCAAAAAATTTTAACTGACGTGTAGACAAATACGCAAGATACACTATTTCATTCATTGTGTATATTTATAAATGACAAGAAATAATCTTACTTTTGATAAGCAAGGATCATGGTTTATCATGTGTACTCGCTGCTCGCTTCTAATCCTATGATTTAATAGTTCCTCTAAGCTTCTGATATTTCTTGTTTTGCAGTTGTATTATTAACTGAGGCTCTTAAAGGGATCTAGTAACTTTGTTGAGATGTGCAAAAACTGATGAATGGTTGATGCAATGTATACTGTTGTTATCTCATATGTCCTCAGGGTATTGTGTGAAAATTTCAGGTCAAATGGACAATGTATGGCCAAGTAATGAGCGAAAATGCAAAGTGATATTGGGTGATATTCACCAACTCACTGCATTCACTTTGTACAGGGATGAAAATCTCGCCCGGAGATTTTCTTATCTAAATACTTCAATCATACATATCTTTGTAATGAAAGGGAAATTTGAAAAACCGAAAGCTGTCCCATGATTTTATTGTTAATACGAATACAACAAGGTATAAAGGAACCGCTAGAATTACAATTTTATTTTGAGGATTTGGACAATGTTACTAAGTCCCTTTAAGCACCTTGAGGCTAAATCACTCTGAACCTAGTATGTATTTTTCATTAAATTCTGTCTTGTGTAACCGTTTTTCAGCTTGCAGTGTACACAGAGAAGTTTGAGGAGTTCCAGAGTACCCTAACAAAGAGCAATGAAGTCTTCCAAACATTCAAACAAGAAATGGATAAGGTGAGACAGGCTTTCAAATCTAAAGTTGTATGCATTGTGACGTCACAACCGGCCCAAAGGTGCGCAACAGAAAGTGCGCCTTTTCTGCACGGTCGTGCATGTTGGTTAAAATTAGTAAATAGTCATGAGACAGGATTTAACCAATCACGTTACTGAATTTACCAGAGCCGTTTTATAATAAATAATGTATATATTGTAAATTATGAATCAACCAACTTGAAGAGAGATGCTAATAAAGAAGATACCCTCTATCTGGGACTGCGATCAGATCCAAACAATGGACCATATCCCTCTACCTGGGACTGTGATCAGATCCAAACAATGGACCACATCCCTCTATCTGCGATATCCCTCTACCTGGGACTGCAGTCAGATAAAAAAAAATGGACCACATCCCTCTATCTGGGACTGCGATCAGATCCAAACAATGGACCACATCCCTCTATCTGCGATATCCCTCTATCTGGGACTGCAGTCAGATCCAAACAATGGACCACATCCCTATATGTGCGATATCCATCTATCTGGGACTGCAGTCAGATCCAAACAATGGACCACATCCCTATATGTGCGATATCCATCTATCTGGGACTGCAGTCAGATCCAAACAATGGACCATATCTTGGAGTGAACTGCACGGATAAGGACCTGACCCTTGACAATGAGACGACCATCACAACAATTCAGCGCTGGAGGGACAGTATTTCAATTTTGAGGAGACGCAAATGAACGATCCAAAATGTTTTTTTTTTTTCGGTCGGAGCCGATTAATTGTGTTGAATCGGCCCCGACTGTCTCTCGACTGGCAAAATGTGTGACGCGAGGCACTGAAAACTGAGCCGATCCGAATGAAAACCAGTCGAGTCGGCTCTGTCTGCAGAGGGCTTTACAAAATATCCTAACCCTACCTAATTATTGATTTCTTAGCATCATCAATCTTATATAATATTGATTTATCATTAATAATTATGACCACTGTTAAAAATGAAAGTGGAAAGTAAAATAAATCAAATCAAATTGACTATCATTAATCTCTATATTGCATTTGTTTTATTGATTAAAATTTACCATCGTTAATCTCTCGTTTGCCTTTTTTTTTTTGTGTGCAGATGACAAAGAAGATCAAGAAGTTGGAGAAGGAGACCAACATGTGGAGAGTGCGATGGGAGAACAGCAATAAATCTCTTATGTCCATGGTGGAGGAGGTATGATCATCTAAAAATCAACTTGACTTTATTGAACCATTTTATGTCTAAGGATAAGCACACAATATATTCAACAATGTTCATTAAATTGTTGAACAATAACAATTTGCATCCTTGGGTTTTAAACATTGTGGAGACTAACAATAAATCACCCATGTCAATGGTGGAAGAGGAATGATCTTCTAAAATCAACTCAAACCAAATTGAATTGTTTTGTTTTCATCAGAGGGAGCATCATTCGTGTTGATTATCACACAACAGTATGTCACAATGTTCCAAATGATTCTTTTAAAAATTATATTCAAGATTATTCTTTTCAAGATTATTCAACATTTCTCTTTTCAAAATTATTAAAAATTATTCTTTTCAAGATTCAAAATCAAATGATTCTTTTACAATAAACAATTATCTAAACAAAAACATTCTCATCCTTGAATTTTACATCTGGTCAAACATCTATTGCATGGAATTGACATTTCATGATACTTGGAATGGGTTCCAAGTAAATTTTCAGACAAATTGCAGTCCTAAGCCCTGTTACAGAAAAGATACAATTGATTGTCAGAAAAATTTGCGCATTTTAACCAATCAGAATTGTGTATTTAGTCACATGATCTGACTTACAATAAATTGTATCTCTTTCTGTAACGGCTCATGGAGTGTCTTTTTGAAAGGTGTGGTGACTAATTGCTTTCTCCATTTGCTCTTCTTGATTTTCACCTGAAGAAAACTCGTCATGAGAAGGAGATGATAGACAAGCATGTGAAGATCACCAGATTAGAGAAGCTGTGTCGAGCGTTGCAGGCAGAGAGGAACGCACTGATCGGCAAGGCCAGGTCAACACAGGGTGAGTGCGTGATGAGGATGAGGATGATGGAGATGGTGATGATGGTGATGAAGATGGTGATGGTGATGGTGATGATGATGGTGGTGATGGTGATGGTGATGACGATGATGATGGTGATGGTGGTGGAGGTGGTGATGGTGAACCGATTGACGGATTCTCAACAAACTTGGTATTTTGGGGTCATGAGGTCAAAGGTCAAGGTCAGGGCCCATTATATATGCAAAAATTGTGATATCTCAATATCTGGTTGACAGATTACCATCAAAATTGAGTTTACAGAATAAATTCAGTGCATGTTGATTTGGGCATGATATAAAGATCGCACAATGGCAGAGACATCACAGCCAAAGATCCATCTAGTTATAGTAATAGTTGTTCTTACCTCTTGCCACTTGATTGTTTCCCTGAAGTAAATCGTTCTTGTTTTGTTTCAGTAAAACAAAAAAACGAGGGGGCTGGGCATGATTCAACCCCTGAAAATAATTTGTCCCTAAATTCTACATATTCTAAATAGAGGTCTACTTAAAAAGTGGCCCCTGAAAATAAGATTTTCAATTTTATTCCTATATTGTTTTTTTTCTTCAGTTGATATCCCTGCTCCAACACCACCCTCGGATCCTGTCTCCGATAGCAACAGCACTGCCACTCCAGAGCCCCACTGCAACGGGGAAGTCACCTCAGACGTACACCCCGATGCAGACAGAGGGGCGCAACGTGTTCTCATCATAGAGGCAGGAAAGGAGGGCGGGGCATCGTCACAGAGTAGCAGTCCTGACACGACGGAAGGGAAAGCCATCCCGGAGGAGGGCATCAATGCCAATGAGGGAGGAGAGAGCAAAGACGGAGATGAAGCGGGTGGAGACGGAGCGAAGGAAGCAACGCAGGAGGGAGGAGAAGGGGGAAAGGAGGGAGAAGTTAGGCTGTCTGAGGAAGCTGGCCGGGGAGAAGGGGATGGGGAAGGTGGGAAGGAAGAGAAAGTAATAGGAGGAGGTGGAGAAGAGGAAGAAAAGAAAGTTTCCACTAATGATGGGAGTGTGCAAGTATCCGAGGCACCTGCCTCCACAGTGGTGTCAGAAATTACAGCGACAGCAGACGTGTAGCAGTAAAGAATGTTCAGGGGCCTATCGCATGAAACTTTGCGATAAAATGGAACTTTTACAATTCTGTCCATTGCGTGAGGAATATCAAACGCAAGTTTGCAATTTAAGGTGAACTCATGGAATGCTTTAAAGTAAACACGCGCAAATGCAATGAATTTGCATTTAAATGCAAAGTTGCTTTTTATTTGTTGACTTGCGTTAAATCGCAATTCTCTGCAATAGGCATCAGGTAGTGATGTGATGAAACCTAGACTAATAATTTAAACAAGATAATAGATTCAAAGAAATTAGAATGTAATTAATGATATCAGTCACCGAAATCGCCTGAAAATTGTTCTTTCTGTATCGGAAGAATATGGAAGTGGTTATTTGAAAAGAATTTGTAACATGGTATAAGGGTATAACTTGGATTAAAAACGCATAGCTTACATCTATCTTTGCTGTTCCTCTTAGTAAGCAAATTACCCCAAACCATGTCCAAAAGACTGATCAGTGTTTGCCCTTCTTTATCTTTTGAATTCTTGGGTAGTGAACCATATAAAACAACTCAAATCTCTCTGAGTCTGTTATTGAGAATGTTTTAATTGTCCACTTCTTATTTGTTTCTGTTTAGAAAGAGAAACCCACAAAAAGCTAAATATGTAGGTAGAAATTGAAGCATGTTCTTCATCTTGCTGTATTTGATTTTCATAATTTTAAAAAGATTATACTTTGAAAAAAAAAATTATACTTAGAAAAAACAAACAAGGAAACAATGCATGCCCATATTTATTTGCTGTGTGACAATTGACTGCTTCATCTGTTTACTCCTGTCCCTTTTGACTGGTTCAATATGATGACGGAGTGAGAAATATTTAGTGAACATTAATATGTGCATGTATGATGTTAGTATGCTAAATAATTATTGATTTCAAATCATGAGAATACTGTAAACGTTACTTTCGCGCGATTAATATTTCGCGCTGAGCGACACAGAAACACATTCGCGGATTTTTAATTTCTCGGCCGAGCAAGTTTTCACACGCATTGCAAATTGCGCATTTATATTCGCGGGTTTTAATATTCGTGGACGCCGAAATCCACGAAAATTAATGCACCGCGAACATTACCACGTTTACAGTAGAGCATAGAGATTTCTATCCCTTTCCTTATTTTCCGTGTTTTTTTGTGTGAGTAGCATAGCTTGTGTTTCCCTAAGTATTCAAAATAACGCATAACACTAAATCTTGAATAAGCTCTTTACATTGGCATACATTTTGAAGGACCAGTAAACACTTTACACAAGTGTATCCTTGATTTTCCCCTAAACCCTGTGCTATTTTTGTCAGTGTATTATGCATTATTTAATTAACACTGCCCGTACTCTTAAAACTACACTAGCTTAGTTCCTTTCTAAGTCTATTTTAGAAGAAAAGATATTTTTTAAGTTGCCAAGTAAGGTTAACTTGGTAGGTAATAAATGCTTACCCAGATAACCATAGATGGCGACAGAGAAAACTTTGTGTTGCTTACTTATCCTTAGCAGCTAAAATAGACTTAGAAAGGAACTAAGCTAGTGTGGTGTTGAGTCCTCAACAAAATAGCATGTTCCCGTTAGTTTTACATTGTGACTCCAAAAGCAGTCTTGAGTACACTGAATATATATGCCCTGTATTCAGTTGAGCATCAGAAAGTTACAAGATAAACAAGGCTCAATATTCCAAAATTAGCATTGACCCATGGGTCCTTTGGCAACCAGCTATTTATGTATAAAGGACAGATTGTAGATGCTTGACTGGTAAACCAAAATATAACAAATTGGTTGGATTGAGAATTCAAAATGTAAAGGGATCAGATTTTTGTTGTTGGTCTTTGAGCAGGACTGGTCGGATGAGCTGGGGCCACTTAAAATGATCTGCGGGCCACAGAAATTCCCTAATGACAAATCTGACTTGCCCAAATGGGCAACCAATTATATCAGACTACATGTATGTAATGTTTTCTTTGTTTTGGGCCACCAACATTTGAAAGATCTTGGTTTAACTTGCCCTACAAAGACACCATTAAAACAAAGTTAATTTTGAGCACTGCCATGAATGGTATGATTTTTCTGAGCCTACTGGGTTAGTAGAAAAAAGAAAAATTACATTTGAGCCATTTAATATACATTGTGTATTGTTGGTGACTTTCAAATCTCAACAAATGGAAAATACCTCTGTCTGTAAATAGAGTCAAGTGCCTTTTTCAGGTTTTTGATAAATAGTTTTACATTAAGAAACAGATGTATGTTTTCTACTCATATTCTGTATGTATGTGAAATATTACTTGTGAGATATGCTCCTGCACTTTGATTGAACCCATGTACTACAGTATGCCATCTGTATAAAAAAAATTGAACTTTTGTCTTTTTGTAATACTGGGTACTGGGTGTACAATCCTTTTGAGTGTATATGTATTGTACACTCGCCCTTGTGCCTATTCAGAACACACTTGTCATTTCCACTCGTAGAGTAACGTAATAACATCACTTTCTTTGGGTTTTAATATGTGACTGGATATAGCAAAACCCTACACTTGTCAGTAAAAATCAAAATTTAGATTTGCAAGGCCATGAGAAAGTCCTCGTCAAAAGCTTTCATTTGATGCCTTCTTCTAAAACAGACAATATTTGGCAATTCAATTTTACCAACATAAGTATTCTACTTATATTATGTGAACTTATAATGCCCATTTCTTCAACAAATGAATTACGGACAAAGTGCAGGGTTTTGCTATACCCAGTCCCAATAGCAATGGTTCGATCAATCTATCCTTTGATTCTGGCTTCTGGTAGTGGGTTAGAAATTGACGATTGCCTACTTAGAAACAGCTAGGTCACACATTTCTGGCCTGCCTGACATTGTTGGGAACCATTACCAATGACAATAAATATTTGTGATGTCACACTTTGATTGTTAATTGTTTACACACCCCCCTCCCTTTTAAAAATGGCTGATCAATTTTTACTGAAGAAAAGTGTCTGAATTCTCTCCTTGAGTTTGCGTATTGTTAGTTAGTGTGTCCTTTTTTTTTATCACCCTCACTGAAGGTTAATTAAATACATTTATTTTGAATGTGATACCAATATCTGCAATACATGTGCTTACCTGTATTTAATTTTACATTTGATTGAGTTTGAATATATTTAACATGATTGAGTTTAATGATTTAGATAAATTGCATGCATCACGTGAATTTGATTGATATGCACATTTTTTTGATGATATAGTATACAATAGTAGTGAATTCATAACATGATTTGTACCCTAGGCATCAAGTTATTTGTGTGTATTATTTGAATTATCTTTATACAAAGAAGTTGAAGAACTTATGATATTTTTGTTTCTGTCAGGACTGCCACACATATTTTAAGGATGTCATGCTGCCCAAATGTACTTGTACAGTCTTCACATCCATCATGCTTTATCGCAATATCTTTAGAATCATGGACGGAAAGTAATACAACTTGTAAAGATGGATGGGGGGGGGGGGGGGGGGGTGCAGATGGTCCAAGTAACATAGCACATGTCCTCCCCCCCCCCCCCCCCCCCCAATAATTTAATAAATACAATATTTAAAAAAACATAAGAGGAAAATCCTTTACAAAAAGAAGAAATACATAGTGTGCCCCCTAATCATGTGCCTGCCCACCCTATGCCACTGGATGGTCTAGTGGTTCAGAGTTGGGACTCCTGAATAAAGGGTTGTGGGTTCTTACTTCTACAATTACCCTTAGACGAAGTACCTTTTACACATTTGTCTTGCACAACCCAGGTGTTATCAATGAGGACCTGGCAGGAATGTATTCCTCATAACTGATTTACCTGGAGGGTGTTTCACAAAGAAATATTTTGTCATTATGACAAATATATCATGACACATTTTTATGGAGGCGTTATAGGGACATTTTGGCCAAAATGTAGTGTAATTTTGGCAAAAATTTGGCCAAATCATGGCAAAATTTTGACCAGAATGTTCCTATAATGCCACCATAAAATGTTGTCATGACAAAATATTTCTTTGTGAAACACCACCCTGATCTTGGCAGCTGGGCTAAAACCAGGGTGTAAAAGCACTTCTGAATAGTTTTCCTATAAATGCCTACATGGTATCATGTTTGCACTTAGGAAAGTATCGTTGAGTTATCTGATATATTGTGTTTTTGTTGTTGTCAAAGCTCTGAATCTAAAGTGCGTATCTCACTGGCGGAGACGTCGCCGCGATTGTCGCGGTAGTCGCGGCGACTCTGGAGACCCGAAAATGGTTTGCAATCTCACCAAGGCGAAGTCTCGGAGACGTCTCAGAGACGTCTCCGCGACGTATCCATGGGAGCAGTAACAAACTTTACCAAATGATAAAGAATTCAGTCACGTGGTCTCTAAAGTGGGTCAAGCAACGTCGAGTAGTGTCGCGGAGACGTCTCCGCAACGTCTCCTCTTAGTCCCCTTGGTCTCCAGTAGGTCGCGCCGACGTCTCCCCAGTCGCGGACAAAATTAGTCTCCGCGACTGATGGAGACGTCGCGGAGACGTCTCCGAGACCTGCTGGAGACTGAAAAAGTCTCCAAAAAAAAATCGAACATGTTTGATTTTCCCGCGACTCCCCGGAGACCCGGCTAGTCTCCAGGAGACGTCTCCACGACTAGTGGAGACTGAGTCGCCAACTAGTCGCCAACTAGTCTCCAGCCCGGTGAGATACCACCTTTAGCACACAAGTTGATACAAAAGCTGTTCTTATAACTTGGTAGCTGATTGACACAACATTGTTGATTGGGTAGTTGATTACCTTGTGAAGTTGGACAATGATTTGATCTGATCTAAATTTGGGGGTCAGAAAACTAAATGTCTAATGTCTCAGCATCATGATTTGGTATAAGACAAGTAATGTTTTCTTTCTGTGACTGCATGCAGTCTAATTGCTTGCCTAGCCTATGCAAGAGAAGATAAAAACATTGTATATATTCAGAAATACTTTGGACAATAGGTATGCAATTGTTTCAGTATATGCAGTTTGTGACTTGATTTGTATTCTTTTTCTTTTGTTTGATTTAATGTTATGGGCTCCATTGCAGAAAGAGATACAATCGATTGTAAGTTACAATTAATTATAAGACAATTTGCGTGTTTCAACCAATCAACACAATTTTAGAACACATGATCTGACTTAACTTACAATTAATTAATTTTATCTCTTTCTGCAAAAGGGACCTAGTGTGGATATTTTTTTTCTTCTTTTTCATACAGTAGCAATGTTATTTACAATGCACTTGTACAGAGATTGGAAGTGACTTTGGATAATGAATATACTATTGTCAATAAAAACAATCCCATAGGAATGTTTTTCATTTGTGGATCATTGGCTGCTGTTTGTTACTCGTCCTATGAAATATTAGTTCTGCATTTAAGGAAAAACAAAGAGAGAGAAAATGGATGGGGGATGGGGTTGGGGTGTGAGAGAAAAAACATGTCGGTGCTCAAGGGAAGGGTATGTGCTCTTAGGGTCTGCATTTCTGTGAATGTGTGTGTTTATGGCCTATTCCCACTATATAGCGTATCTCCATTTTCTATCCGTTCGTTTGACATCCGGAAGGTACTAGCAGAATACTGGCAGGAAACAAAAATGTCATGGAAGTTTATGGAACTTTAACATTTGCTAGATACTGACCGTTTTGCCGCATTTTGGTCGGATAGGAAATAGGAGATGCGCTATAGTGGGACTAGGCCATTATGTGTTCAAACTGCCGATGTCTCTTGAGAGAATTGTGAAAGCAAGAAGCAAGAAACTATATACTGTAGTAGAGTTTACAGAATGTCAAAAGAAACATAAATGACAGACAATCAAGAAGCCAATAATACAAACAAGTACATGTGTAAAGTACAACAAGTGTGTACCAAGCCATCATCTTTGAAGTGTGGATATCAAAAGGCCCCAATTTCTTTAAATCCTATTTAAATTCCATTCGGAAACTTGATTGCAAATTTTTCCATAACCCAGTACATGTACTATATTATCGGAAATAATATCGCTAGTGATATTCGTTTGTCTCGCAATGTATGGTCAAACTAGGAATCTAAAAGATCATGACGTTTCGTGTGCCGCTGCAACACTTTGTCAAATGATATAATCTAATGTAGACAAACGGCTGATCCCAACCCACGGTAGAACAGAGCCACCTTCTTGCTACAACGCTCATATCTACGTATCAATTTCAGGGCATGGTGCCCGTATGTTCAATCAATAATAGTAAATATATAATCCATTGCGGATATAGTATCGGAAATAATAGTGTAAATGTACTATATTCTTCAAATGCAATTTATGTAAGATAGTGTTGACTCAACATGGTACGTTGCTTAGCTGATGGAATTTCTTCAGATCAAAATGTGCTGCGGGTGTTTCACAAAGATTTTAGTTGAACTTAAATGTAGGTTGGGCAAGTTATGGAAAGCCATTTGCAGCCTGGGAATTAACAAATATTGAAGAGCAAACAATCACATATTTGAGACTTCTAATAGATTTTATATCAAGACTATTAAATGGAAAATAATGGCTTTCAATAATTTTAAGTTCAACTTGGGATCTTTGTGAAACACCCTCTGGTTTTGTAATTATGATTACTATGACACTCGTACAAACGTATTAGACAAATAGTGAAACCTTGTTATAAAGAGCTCTTATAATTGTGTCATATGTTCTAGGTCTTCATAATTATTCCCTTTTTACCCTGATATAACAAGGTCATTTTGTTCCATGGTCCCCAGGTCCTCGTTATAAGGAGGTTCCACTGTAAAATAAATACACACACCAGAGTCCCGTTGCAGAAAGAGTTGCAATCAAGTTCCAATTAATCGTACGTCAGAAAATGTCCACGTTTTAACCAATCAGATTTGCACATTTAGAACACATGATCTGACTTACAATTAATTGCAACTTAACAAGCTACTGCATCTCTTTCTGCAACGGGGCCTTGACCACATACACAAAGAAGTCATAATCAATGAAGGTAGATAAATTCCTGGATTTCACACTTAGAGAGAATTATATTTTCAGAAGACGTGGATGTGAACGTATACAAAATTATACATGCACTCATTTATGTATACACGCTATATACAATCAAACATATGTGAATAGAATAGAAGAGCAAAGACTTTTGACCAAAGATGATGCCGCAGCTATCATTACCATACAAAAAGGTTCTAAATCATGTCAGGCAAGCCAGAAATTTGTGACCAAGTGACTGGCTGCCAAGAAGGCAATCTTGGCAAAGCTCCAACAATTTAGAACCATTTCTATGTTTTAATAAATTAATATGACATTCCACTTCAGTACTCTTTTGTGATGATTTATTCTTGTGAAATAGGTTGTAATACCTCATTTTTTCATGAGACCTTGTGGAAAAAAACATATAATATTCTTTTAAATCATTTCAGCATGTGCTCAACTATTAAATACAAACTACACATACATTTAATATACACACAATAACTATTAAAAAAAACACTGAGAATCAATAAAATGGAATGTTCAGAAAGACCACTTACAGGCTCAATATATACTTCTTAAATATTGGAATAAAAATAGTAGAAGAGACCCTTCATTGTAAGTTATAGCAGGCACTTGAAGTCACTCTGTAGTCTTATATAGTAAGTTAACAATTACTTGGAAATAAAAACATGTTCAAAACCAACAACTTAGGTAAGCTGTCATAATAATTACCCCTAGAATCTTCATGAATGTGTAATTGTCAAGCTTGAAGTAGCAGTATACCAGAACAACTTCTGTGTCACTTTGCAGAATGAGATACAATCGATTGTAAGTTACAATTAATTGTAAGTCAGAAAATGTGCGCATTTCAACCAATCAGATTTGGCACATTTAGAACACATGATCCGACTTACAATCGATTGTATCTCTTTCTGCAACGGGGCCCTGGACTAGTAACAAAATGTGATTCTATGATTTAATTTTAAAACATATCAACAGTAATTTACACACAGTACATCTAAACTAAAACTCAACTACTTTCATTCTTCGTCTTGTCTACATTGCAAATTTTTGGAGAACAGACAAATCTGTACAGAAAGCAATATGCAATCGGTTATTCAGTTTTGCTTTTGAAATAACATTTAATGAGCTTTATACAAACTGAACTAATGAAGTGCTCAATCGTCTCAAGACACATCTACAATGTATGTCCAAAAGAGTGACATTATTTCTTAAACAGTCTGTTCTGGTTATAAACACAATGAACATTGTGGATTTCACACTTAGAGAGAATTATATTTTCAGAAGACGTGGATGTGAACGTATACAAAATTATACATGCACTCATTTATGTATACACGCTATATACAATCAAACATATGTGAATAGAATAGAAGAGCAAAGACTTTTGACCAAAGATGATGCCGCAGCTATCATTACCATACAAAAAGGTTCTAAATCATGTCAGGCAAGCCAGAAATTTGTGACCAAGTGACTGGCTGCCAAGAAGGCAATCTTGGCAAAGCTCCAACAATTTAGAACCATTTCTATGTTTTAATAAATTAATATGACATTCCACTTCAGTACTCTTTTGTGATGATTTATTCTTGTGAAATAGGTTGTAATACCTCATTTTTTCATGAGACCTTGTGGAAAAAAACATATAATATTCTTTTAAATCATTTCAGCATGTGCTCAACTATTAAATACAAACTACACATACATTTAATATACACACAATAACTATTAAAAAAAACACTGAGAATCAATAAAATGGAATGTTCAGAAAGACCACTTACAGGCTCAATATATACTTCTTAAATATTGGAATAAAAATAGTAGAAGAGACCCTTCATTGTAAGTTATAGCAGGCACTTGAAGTCACTCTGTAGTCTTATATAGTAAGTTAACAATTACTTGGAAATAAAAACATGTTCAAAACCAACAACTTAGGTAAGCTGTCATAATAATTACCCCTAGAATCTTCATGAATGTGTAATTGTCAAGCTTGAAGTAGCAGTATACCAGAACAACTTCTGTGTCACTTTGCAGAATGAGATACAATCGATTGTAAGTTACAATTAATTGTAAGTCAGAAAATGTGCGCATTTCAACCAATCAGATTTGGCACATTTAGAACACATGATCCGACTTACAATCGATTGTATCTCTTTCTGCAACGGGGCCCTGGACTAGTAACAAAATGTGATTCTATGATTTAATTTTAAAACATATCAACAGTAATTTACACACAGTACATCTAAACTAAAACTCAACTACTTTCATTCTTCGTCTTGTCTACATTGCAAATTTTTGGAGAACAGACAAATCTGTACAGAAAGCAATATGCAATCGGTTATTCAGTTTTGCTTTTGAAATAACATTTAATGAGCTTTATACAAACTGAACTAATGAAGTGCTCAATCGTCTCAAGACACATCTACAATGTATGTCCAAAAGAGTGACATTATTTCTTAAACAGTCTGTTCTGGTTATAAACACAATGAACATGTGACCATCAACCAAGTAATGAAGAATTTCAAGGCCAGTGTTGTATCTTAAAATCCTCACATCAGTATTGTAAATAAAAAATGACTCCAATGGTAACTAAATCAAGTGGTTTAATCTTTATAATAGCACTACTTTGTATACATTACATGTTTTACTTGAGGTATCTTTGAAATTGGACCGGAATTGAACACATTTTTGTCACTAATCAACTGTAAAAATGCTCTACTTCAATAAATATATAAATTAACAGCTGACCTTAAAAATAGTACACAGGATTTATCTATTCATGTTACCTACTCCATCACTAAAAGATATAAAAGTACACTGATGAAAGTATTTAATAGTTGGGCAATACCAAACAAAGCATCACAGTGTTACCATAAATTTATTAACCTGTCATCTAAATCCTACCACTATTCAAATACCAACTGTACTTTACCAATGCAAGTAAAATAAGTTTCTACTTAAAATATTTGTAAGATTCAATGAAAAAGGGTTAGTTTCATGACAACACAGAAATAAGTTTATCTGCAATTGCAAAAACCGTTGTTATAACAAGTCCCAACATTCTAAGAGCCACTTTCTGATCGCAACTTAAACTGAATAATCCAAATAAAATCTGAAGAAACCACTTCCTTTTCACCGCTTATGCTCAATACTTCCAAACAAATTTTCAGAAACTACTTTGTTTCACCACTCACACTAACTCTATGATTACCCAGGCAGACATGATAACTGTAGAGCATGTTGTCACCACACCAGATCCTAGTTCTCCCCGCCTTGCTCCATCTCTGGATTGTCCATTTGAACCTGCAACAGCAATGATAAAGACAGACATAATAATACAGTGTTGTTATAATGTCATTGTAATGTTTAGTAATGTTCAGCAATTGGAGACAATTTAGCAACTTAAGTTAATCTAAACATAACTGAGCAAAGGAAAAAATTAATCGTCTCTCTGGGCGAACATGTGGTTCTAATTCTCCTGCCTAGATCGACCTCTGAATTTTTCTGCAGAATAAAGATAAAGAATAAAGATTTTAAAATAATTAACTAAACATCAATTGTAATAATGTCATTGCAATTTTTAGTAACAGTAAAGTAAGACATGGATTGGACTACTTCCAAAATGCATTTAAATTGAATCAAGCAATGCAAACAATAAATTCTCTCTCCAAGCCATCAATATTTGCACAACTTAATTGACTCTTATTTAAACTGAAGGAACTGTGAATATTCAATATATAAGTGGAGCAAGACATGTCCTCTGTATTAACCATAAGTTTATGTCATCTAAAAATGTTTAGATGCAGCTAATAAATGCGACCCACCTTTGCTTTGAGTTCCCTGTTCTCGTCCTGGAGCTGTTCTACTTTCTGCTGTAGCTCGCTGACCTGGAGACGCAAGGCCTCGACGTCGGCCGTTTCTGGTCCGGCTTGACCCATGTGTGCTTTCAGGAAGCTGTACGAGGCAAGCTGGTTAAGGAAATACTCAAATAAACATTGTAGGGGAAATGCATCATATAACAATTGAAGCCTAGTTATTGAGTTTTCCATTTAGGTCTATTTATAGTACTGTCATAATCTATTTTGGCTTCCTAAGTATTGAAAAAAAGATTCATCATAATTCATTTTTCTTCTCAGGAATATGTGCGAGGCAAGCTGGTTTAGGAAATACTCAAAGAAACATTAAAGGGAAAATGCATCATACCAAAATTGTAGCCTATTTTTTTAGTTATCCATTTAGGACTACAGTACATATCTGGGCTTATTGTAGAAAGATTCATAAACATTATTTAATTTTGATCTCTGTAATGATACATTTGAAATGTCCAAGTCAGATACAGGTTAATTCCCCACAGGGAACAAAAAGTATGTCATACACAAGGGAGAACTTGGCCACACATTGAAGGAACTACAGCGTCTAGATGGCATAATTTTCACAAATCGGCTCTCTATATGTAATTTTTCCCGAAGAAAAAGAATTTGGCAGTCATTTCTCATGAAATCAATCAATTTTGGGGTAATTATTTAATATCTAATTGTCCTGGGAACGCCCCTTTTAAATCGCCAAAATGTGACGTCATCTAAAGAACGGACTAATGAACTAAATTCTGTAGATGACGCGTCATGACGTAAGCCAATGAATTGTCAATCACAATGTCGATCACGCTGCCGATTCCGGACCCTAAATGTGGGTGGGGCGTAAACTGGCTGCTAAGTGAGATTTGGCATCAGAAAACTAGTCTTAAATCACTACTGTGTTTATTTTCATGGATTTTGTTTCGGCAGACCTATGTTTCAAGTCATCAACTATGGAATAAGTGTCAAAGTACATTGTATTCTTTAGGTCCTTTAATGATAAAATGAATGACAGAAAGGATACTCCAAGGCATCATTTGGCTTCTCAGGTTCTTCATACAGCGCCACCAGGATCTTGGTGAGTGCGTCCAACACACCAGCCTTCTCAAGGTACTTGCGGAACTCCTCACGCTTTGAATCGCCAGGCTAAAGAAAGACACAAATTTAATAAAAGTGTGATTCATGATTCATTCCCAATTTTCAACTTTCAAGTACCAAATTTCAGCGTGTAAATTACATTTTACCACTACTATACTGCAGCTGCTTCACTAAATTTATTTTACTTTTTTAAAATCCATTTCCTATGCTTTTTTGTCTCTTTATCAAAGGGTGAGGTTCACTGAATCTCCCCCGGCCCCGGGCTGACAATGATCTCAATAATAATAGAATGATGAAAGGAAACTTAGTCTGATATCTCATAGTGCTGTAACTGACCTTGTTGATCGGATCGTTTGATCGGATCGGCAAAAATCGATCGATGAAAATCGGATCGAAAAAATCGGATCGGATCGGTTAAAAAAAAAAAAAAAAAAAAAAAAAAAAAAAAAAAAAAAAAAATTGTTTTTTTTTCTTTGGAAAATGATCCCCAAAAACATATTTTGGGAATATAAATGAATACCAAAGCAACATATATCCATATGAATAAGCCCAAGGTAATCTTGTATGGGTATGCTTTCATTTCAAACTGATTACCTCTTCTTTTACAAAATTACTCGCGGCGATTCTGAGCTTAGTCCCATGTGATTAATTTGGCGTAACCTTTCAGAATCGCAGCGAGTAATTTTGTAAAAGGAGAGGTAATCAGTTTGAAATGATAACCTTGGGCTTATTCATATGGATATATGTTGGTTTGGTATTCATTTATTTTCCCAAAATATGTTTTTTGGGATCATTTTCCAAAGAAAAAAAAACAAATTTTTTTTTTTTGCCGATCCGATCAAACGATCCGATCAACAAGGTCAGATACAGCACTATGAGATATCAGACTAAGTTTCCTTTCATCATTCTATTATTATTGAGATCATTCCGATTTTTTCTACATGATCGGAAATCGGCAAAAACGAGCCGATCAACCATGATCGGATCTGGATCGGCATGCCGATCCGATGATCGGTTACAGCAATGCTCCACACTAACTTTTTTTTTCACTTGCCCAGTCGGGCAAGTAAAATCATTTTTTTTCAAATTTTACTTGCCCGAATAGAAAACTTACTTGCCCGAAAATGAAAAACAAAGAAAAACATAACAAATATCATGTTCTTACAAATATATGATAATTTCATGTTATAAGTTACTGAGGTCCGAAGAAATATATTTTCGCTACATTTTGAGAACCCCATTGATAAAATTACAGCAATCAGTAACATTCTGGCATTTATTTCGTCTCATTTATCGTCTGTCAGACTTATAAATAAGCATACTTTCAATGATGATTATAATAATCAAAACGTTTTCGCATCATTATGATAACGAAATCAGTAACATTTTGGCATTCATTTCGACTGATTTGTCTTCTGTCGGACTTATTAAATAAGCATGATGACGATGATAATTTTATTGACTAATATTCAAAACGTTTTGGCTTCTATTTGAGAACGAAAACGGTAAAATCACGGCATTTATGTCGACTCATGACATGTATCGTCTGTCGGACTACTGAAACATCAGTTTTATCATCGCAAAATAAGAGCACGCAGTATCAAAATTAATGCCAATAAAACAATGTCAAACTTATTTAAAATAGTGTTATCATCTTCTCAAAATTAGCAAACAAAGTTACGGTAATGCGCTACAAGAAAATGACGCAAAATAAATCTGAAACATCGTTTTCATCATCGCAAAATAAGAGCACTCAGTATCAAAATTATTGCCGATAAAACGATGTCAAATTAATCTGGAACATCGTTATCATGTTCTCAAAATTAGCCAACAAAGTTACGATAATGCGCTTCGAGAATATGACGCAAAATAAATCTGAAACATCGATTTCATCATCGCAAAATAAGAGCAGGCAATATCAAAATGATTGCTGATAAAGCGATGTTAAACTAATCTGGAATATCGTTATCATCTTCTTGTAATTAGCGAACAAAGTTACGATGATGCGCTTCAAGATTATGACGCAAAATAAATCTGAAACATCAATTTCATCATCGCAAAATAAGAGCAGGCAATATCAAAATGATTGCCGATACAGCGATGTCAAACTAATCTAGAAAATCGTTATCATCTTCGTGAAATTAGCGAACAAAGTTTCGATAATGCGCTTCGATAATGTGCTTCGAGAATATGACGCAAAATAAATCTGAAACTTCGTTTTCATCATCGCAAAATAAGAGCAGGCAATATCAAAATGATTGCCGATAAACATGATAAAGCGATGTCAAACTAATCTGGAATATCGTTATCATCTTCTTGAAATTAGCGAACAAAGTTACGATAATGCGCTTCGAGAATATGACGCCAAATAAATCTGAAACTTCGTTTTCATCATCGCAAAATAAGAGCAGGGAATATCAAATTGATTGCCGATAAAGCGATGTCAAACTAATCTGGAATATTGTTATCATCTTCTTGAAATTAGCGAACAAAGTTACGATAATGCGCTTCAAGAATATGACGCAAAATAAATCTGAAACATCGTTTTCATCATCGCAAAACAAGAGCAGGCAATATCAAAATGATTGCCGATAAAGCAATGTCAAACTAATCTGGAATATCGTTATCATCTTCTTGAAATAAGCGAACAAAGTTACGATAATGCGCTTCGAGAATATGACGCAAAATAAATCTGAAACATCGATTTCATCATCGCAAAACAAGAGCAGGCAATATCCAAATGATTGCTGATAAAACGATGTCAAACTAATCTGGAATACCGTTATCATCTTCTTGTCATTAGTGAACAAAGTTACGATGATGCGCTTCGAGATTATGACGCAAAATAAATCTGAAACATCGATTTCATCATCGCAAAATAAGAGCAGGCAATATCAAAATGATTGCCGATACAGCGATGTCAAACTAATCTAGAAAATTGTTATCATCTTCGTGAAATTAGCGAACAAAGTTACGATAATGCGCTTCGAGAATATGATGCAAAATAAATCTGAAACTTCGTTTTCATCATCGCAAAATAAGAGCAGGCAATATCAAAATGATTGCCGATAAACATGATAAAGCGATGTCAAACTAATCTGGAATATCGTTATCATCTTCTTGAAATTAGCGAACAAAGTTACGATAATGCGCTTCGAGAATATGACGCAAAATAAATCTGAAACTTCGTTTTCATCATCGCAAAATAAGTGCAGGCAATATCAAATTGATTGCCGATAAAGCGATGTCAAACTAATCTGGAATATCGTTATCATCTTCTTGAAATTAGCGAACAAAGTTACGATAATGCGCTTCGAGAATATGATGCAAAATGAATCTGAAACATTGTTTTCATCATCGCAAAACAAGAGCAGGCAATATCAAAATGATTGCCGATAAAGCAATGTCAAACTAATCTGGAATATCGTTACCATCTTCTTGAAATAAGCGAACAAAGTTACGATAATGTGCTTCGAGAATATGACGCAAAATAAATCTGAAACATCAATTTCATCATCGCAAAATAAGAGCAGGCAATATCAAAATGATTGCCGATACAGCGATGTCAAACTAATTTAGAAAATCGTTATCATCTTCTTGAAATTAGCGAACAAAGTTACGATAATGCGCTTCGAGAATATGATGCAAAATGAATCTGAAACATTGTTTTCATCATCGCAAAACAAGAGCAGGCAATATCAAAATGATTGCCGATAAAGCAATGTCAAACTAATCTGGAATATCGTTACCATCTTCTTGAAATAAGCGAACAAAGTTACGATAATGTGCTTCGAGAATATGACGCAAAATAAATCTGAAACATCAATTTCATCATCGCAAAATAAGAGCAGGCCATATCAAAATGATTGCCGATAAAGCGATGTCAAACTAATCTGGAATATCGTTATCATCTTCTTGAAATAAGTTACGATAATGCGCTTCGAGAATATGACGCAAAATAAATCTGAAACTTCGTTTTCATCATCGCAAAATAAGAGCAGGCAATATCAAAATGATTGCCGATAAAGCGATGTCAAACTAATCTGGAATATCGTTATCATCTCAGGGAATAATTTTCCTGGTATCGCATCGCAATTTGCTATGCATTTTTGCATGACTGCTATACAAAATATCTTTTGTGTAGCAGTTTTCTTCCATAGAAGTGTACAGAATGTCATTTGAAATATTTATCCATCGGCTGAAATTGCTAATCAAATTTGAGGAGGAAAATTATTCCCTGCATCTTCTTGAAATTAGCGAACAAAGTTACGATAATGCGCTTCGAGAATATGACGCAAAATAAATCTGAAACTTCGTTTTCATCATCGCAAAATAAGAGCAGGCAATATGAAAATGATTGCCGATAAAACGATGTCAAACTAATCAATATAATCTGGTATATCGTTTATCATCTTCTTGAAATTAGCGAATGAAGTTACGACAATGCGCTTCGAGAAAATGCGGCTTTTTATAAGTTTTAAAGCTTAATCTCGGACGATAAACAGTCGAAATGAGTGTCGTAATTTGCGCTAATTTATAACTCCGACGGACGATAAATGAGTCGGAATTATTTCCGTAGTTGTGTAGTTTTATAGTTGCCCGATCGGGCAACTAACATAGACCATTTATGACATTTTACTTGCCCGACAAGAATTTTTACTTGCCCCCGGCAATCGGGCAAGCGTTAATGTCGAGCGTTGGTTACAGCATTAATATCTCAGCTCCGGGGACCGGCCATAGGCATAGTTACGAGACAATAAGTCTGCTGGTGCAAAGTGTTACTGTTACCGGTAGTCTTTGTCTTTTAGGCCAGGCACAAGTTGAGAATTCGGGCCTTTGACTTTTGAATTCGAGTTGTCTCGTCTTTAGTTTTGACTTTTGTCAACGACAACGGACGAATCTTGCATTTTCGTTCCTTTTCGGCACTTTTTAAGAGTGCAACTTACAAGGCAGTTGGCGCGCTAGCTAGCTACCTCTCTCGCAGCGCGGGGCCTGCCGAAACTCTGGCAGACCTTCTAGTGCGTGTTCCGTATCATTCAATTAGGTACCCTCATGAACGCTGATGGCGCTGTTGCGAATCGGGCTTTTGAGGTGATTACGTTTTTGCCTCCAATGCGTGCTATCGCGTGCGCGCGATTCGCTGTGCGAGTCTCGCAGTGCCATGTAGAGGGGCGGATGGATCTTCAAAAATGTATCATGTGAATAGTCTTCAGCCATAGACCTACGTGTTACAATCTTCTGTGGAAATTTTGCAATCCATCGATACCAAATTCGCCTGTCGAACGAGCGGAAAATGCAACAAAATTCGTTCTGAAAGTCATAAGTAAGTACAATTTTCATAGTTTTTGAAGTGATTTTTTCCCCTATTTTCGAAATAGTAAAATCTGGCACATAGTGAGCATAGAAAATATGACATTTTATGTAAGTTCAGGTCTTTCTCGAATTAATTGTACTCACCTTTTCCGATCCCAATGAAGCACAATCAAATTATGCGAACGTGAAGATAGGTCTTACCGGGGAGTTTCGGGGGAGTTTCCCACCAAATGTGGCCAATATCGTGATCGCTGTATCGGCGCATCGCTCGCACTCGCCGGGGACTTCCCCGCGTGTGCAGTTGTTTGGATAGTCCCATATTAGTTGTATTGTGTTGGAATGGAATGAATATTGTTTCAAAGGGGAAAATAACCATAATTCATGAACTCAATTAATAATAATAATAAATTTGCAACATTAGATAAAATGGGGCTCATACTTAATAGATTATGAATCATGATATTTGATTTTGATACTGATTTGTACATTTTAGAATGCAATAAATGTACACAATCATGACAATGACAGTTGACACGGGTTGAATTTCGAAATATTTTGAACTTTTGTTGACAAGTATAGAGACTAGAGTTACTAGTACTACTAAAGTATACAGTAGTTGTCATCTTGTCATGCAGTTATTGACAATGTTGAAAATGAAATATCTTTATTCTTGCAATTTTAAATTGTGCAGAATTAATAAATGAACAGACCAGGCATTACATAATATTAATGTTTCTAAAATAAATCTACGTCAATAATGATTGTCCCTTATTCATCACCGATAACATGGTAATTTGATTGGTAATGTTTATTTTTCTAATTGTTCTAATTTCAGATCTTCAGAAGAAATTCTTGCAGAGCGAGTTGCCAACCTCTCCATCGACCATCCAACCAGAACTCTGCTAGTACCAGGTGACCAACATCAAGGCAGTTCATTATTCTGGTGTGGGATGCCGTTGCTCAAGAGTCAAGCTCTACAATCAAGAAAGAACAAGTGCTGTTCTGCAAACCACATACTAAGAAAGAATGATGAGAAAATGCACTCTTGTTTTGTGTTATGTTACTTTTAGTTTTGTGTTGTATGCTTTTGTTAATCTTTGTTAAGTTTCATTTGTAATGAATAATGATACATATTAAAATTCCATAAAGAAAAACAACAACATTTTAAGAATTACATGTTTACTTGATCAGTCGACAGCTGGTGTGAATCAAGTAAACGTTAAGTTTATATTTGTTAAAGGCAATGATATGGCATTGATATTGAGTATCGACTGTGAATGTGACATGTGTGTGCAGTACCAACATTATAATTGTTTGAGTAGTGGTCTGTGTACTTTGTGTTATCTTGTTTGTTTTTTGTAAAAATGTTTTAAGGCAGATTTATTTATGCATTTATTAACAAAATAAAAATGAAATATACAAAGAATATTTTTTTCCATACATAGAAATAAGAAAACAATGAAATTGAAATAGTTATAATTGTACAATCACAATATCAATTAATATGACAAATGATTTATTTACATTAGTACTGAAATAAATAAATGCAGTAGACCAACCACTATTTAGCAGGGAGTTTGAGTTGATGGTGGCCGGGGGGAGGGGGGGGGGGGGGGGGGGGGGGGTAGGGGAAGCTACAAGTACATGGTTCCAAAAAGGTATTGTACAACAATTATTCACAAATATTTATTGTTATTATTGGGGGCACATTCACCCCCCCCCCCCCCCCCTGCCTACACAAATGAATATGATGTATACATGTACTGTTAAAAAAATCAAAATAATTTAGACGTTTATATGAATAGTACTGTTTTAATTCAATGTTAAGCACATGAAATTCAGCTTGTTTGCTGCCACACGTGTTCAAAATATATCTCCATGAATAAATAAATAATTAAGGATGAAAAGTCCTTGTTTTATGAAATGAAGAAATCGTCCGTGGGATGATACTCATTTGCATAAGTAACTGGAGCCATCTGGTACTTGTCCTAATCCTATATCCTGGAGAGGGGTAAAAGAAAACGAACAAGAATATTTGTGAAAAATCTTAACACAAAAATGAATTATTTAGCCTGAAATCATTCATAACACAATAATAACAAATCATAATAAGTCTTTCATTTGAAATCAAACATCCATAATAGCTGTCATGAATGTCAAATGTATATAACATGATGATCCTAGAATCGGTTTTATACCGTCAAATTACCAAATATAATAATATTGTGGGAAATATGCCAGCAAGAAAACGATGTAAACAATACTTTACAAGTGCCACCGTAGTTACGCCGGAACTACTTGTTATTGCACGCATTGTGAATTTTTGACTGTCGGTTTTCAACTTCTTTTTCCGGTATAAAAGTAATCAGTAAATTCTTAAACGAGGTAAGATATTTCCAATTTCAATTATTTCATTCGATTGGCATGACAAATGAAATGCTACTGTCAAGGAAAACTAGTTTCAAAGTCTGGCTGACGATCGTCGCAAGCAGCCAAAAGCAGCTGACTCAGTGCAAGTATTGCCCATATGCCTACCAAATGCTTTGCCGACGATTGGGCGGAAAATCTCTGACCGGCCGGCACACTGCGGTACCGTAGCACTAGCAGCCGACAACCACATCCGGGTATGCGGAGCGCGCACGCAAACAAATTGCGGACACACAAATCAACCGGCGCCACGCATCGCGATATATCGCTGCATCGTCAACATGCGATCGCACTGCCATCGGCTCTCCGCTTTGCACGTATTTTTAATAACAAGATAGCCTTCGTTTTTCCCATAATTTTCGACTTTCTATAATATTTTTGGTAATTTGACGGTATAAAACTGATTCTAGGATCATAATGCTATATAAATTTGATATTCACGACAGTTATAATGGATGTTTGATTTTTCAATGAAAGACCCTAATTCAATTGACAGGTTTTTTTTTTCGACGCACATGTTCAATTTGCGTCTCTCAATTTGTCAATTAAATCGATAATTTTGCGAAAATAACCACTCATACGGTAAAATATGTACTTTTACACTAACATTGGGAAATTTTCTAGATTTTTTTTTTTCATTTCTGATGTTGCAAATTTCACATTGAAAAGTCGGGCAACGGGAAATGTGGCGATATCTGATGACTCCCGGCCCTACCCTAGCCCTGCGGTGCGGCATCCCGTGCTTGATTAGCAGCAACACCATGCGCCACGGGTAATTTTTCCGACATATAAGTTTGTGTTTTTGCGCCACGCGTAAATTTTTTCCTGGCGAAAACGCTGGTCGATGCGCCAGGAAGAGCTGCGACAGTAGTTTACGACAGTAAATACACATACACAACAAAACTAACGTTAATTACCCAATGCCCACATTCATCCATACAGTCACCAACACACACACACATTTCTTGTAACGTTTCAAATTGAAAATAAACTTGAAATGCCGAACGCAAACGCTAAAAACCGTATCTGAAATCGGACACGTGACCGAATTCGTATACTTTAAATAGTTAGCTATTTAACAAAATATATTACCCTGTATGTCGTCATGATGATTGTTTTTAAGTTTATAGCTAGTGACACAAGACGATTTAAGATTTATTTCTGCCTTCAATCAGCCAAACCTCGCAATTCAACCTTCCAATCAAGTGATGAATGAATACAAAATTCCTGTTTTTCGAGAGCTCGCTGTCGACTACAAGTTGTTGCTAGACGATTAACCCATAGGCACGTGGTTATGAGTTTTAGGAAGCAAGTAAACAAATCTATATTTATGATTAAACTTCTGAAATTCTGATAAGAAAAATATTATTTACATATATTTATTTTTTTAATTATTAATATTGTATTGATTATTAAGTTATTGTTATAATAAAGTGTAAATTGTACCAAGTTATGTTGTGAGCCTGTTCTCACGTCATTTTCCCGCAGGAGGCAAATTTGAGAAGGGAGAAAAACACAAGGTTTGTTTTCTGCACTCGTTAAACGGTCTTGTTAGTTTGTTAGTACTACTTTACTTGCTGACATGTCATATTTTAATGAAAATGTATATGATGAAGTATTCTTATTGTCATTGTCAGACAATGCGACTTTTTCGATCAATCATAGACTTTCACTCTTGCTGTCTCTTTTTTGCAAATGATGTCTATGTTTCTGCTTGCTAATTTGGTAGTTCAACCTGTGCGAGCATCTCAATAATTACACTCTATGTTGTGCGATATGCGACCTCAGCGAAATAGCGGGAGATTATGCTGCGGGACGTATGCACGAATACGCAATAATAGGAAATCAATATCGCAAGCAGTGCTTGTTTATTCTTTATAAAAGGCGTTAAAACGCCAACTATTACGAAATATAAGCAGAATATTCAATTTTGTCTAGACTTAGATCGGCAACTTTCATTAGGATATGAAATGGGTCTGGTTTTTTCTTCTTTTTTTATGTGTTATCAATCATGCAATATCATTATCAGATGAAAATAATGCAATGACATGTTTCACAAATATGCTTTTTGGTTAAATTTAATGACATGAATGACAATGAATTTTGACAATGATGATTAATTTATATTTATGACAATTTATTTGAACATAAAAATGATAAATTAAAATAAATATAATGAAATGAATGAGGTAATAAATACTATTTATTAATATTTTAATAATCAGTGACACAGACACTGTCACTGAGTCTGAGACAGTACAGTAAGTCAGTAGTGGCGTGCGCATGTGTGACAAATTCAAAGAAAATGTATGCCGAGTGCTCGATGCAATTGCACAGCCACAGAGACGGACTCCGAGCATCTATTCTTTTGCCATGCTGTGGACACGTCTTGAAGCGAATGCCCAAAACAAGACTTTTACAGAAAAGAATTTTGACAGATCTAAAATCCAGAATGCACCCGTAGTATTAATGAGCAGAACATCCATGGACCTTGGTGTTACATTAAGAAAACTTTGCGAACAATCGCAAAGTAGGGATTAATCACAAGTCAGAAAATATGCACATCTGAGCAAATCAGAATTGAAAATTTAGGCACGTTTTCAGACTTGCGATTAATCGCAACTCTTTATGCATCTCCCTCCAGTCTTATCAGCACCGAACGTTCCAGTTGGAGTAAGATCAGCGATATGTTGTTGGAAATGTGGTACAATGAAACAAAAACAAATCAATTAAACAAAAAACCAATTCGTAAGCTCAGAAAACCAACTAGACATGAATTACAAAACAAGACATTTGTTCATCCTATTCCATCTTTCTTTCAGATGCATTGTTTGAGTTTTATAATTTAATAAATTTTCTGACTAAGGCTTGATGATGATGATGGATCTAGAAGACGTGTGTGAGTCAGCAGTCGTGGATGAAGTTCTGCTGTCATGTATGTCTGCCTCCTATACATGAACTAAATGGATTAAATGGCATGTATTTTTGTGGAGGATTTTATTAATTTTGTAACTATTTTCTGGTTCCTTTACAGATCCTTCTTTGACATAATCGTTCTGACGATGCCTCTTAGTCATGGCTGAGGTCTTGCTGTCCCTCAGGTCTGCATGTGGATTCCTCGGCAGCGACAAAGTCAATGAGAGAAAGGTCAGACCTTTACAATTAAAAATAATAATCAAAGTTATTGTGTATTCTGTTATCATTTTGGTTTCTTGGATATAAAGAGTTTGTTTTTATTAAGTACTGTCTAAAAATCAATAGAAACTTGGAGTGGATGTCAATTGTACATAGTTCACATTTCAAACGGAACAAGAAAAAGAAGACGTGCCCATTGTCATCAATGTATGAGATGGTTTAATGTTGCACTCTAGAAGCAAATAGATGTTGTAAATAAAGAGCATGGGCAAAATCTGTAACAGAAACAACTTGACAGGAACATTGATGAAGACAAATGCAGCAACAATGTCGTCATTTTTGTTGTTGTGCAATATCTTTTGGTTACTAATAGAAAAAGAAATGACAACATACAAATTGAGGGTTTTAATCAAAATAAATGCAATTGCTTTTATAAATTGTTATGTTTCTTTCAATTTGTAGAAGCAAATAGACATTGTGAAGAAAGAGCTTGGAAGAAGCCAGCTTTGGCTGGAACAAGGTTGTCGGATTCCATCACCCTGTGTAATGTCTTTTTTTTTCAACAAACACATATTGAGGGCATTTAGTAATATTAATAGAAATGGCTTTAAATGGTTTTGTTTCCTTCAATTTGTAGAAGCAAATAGACATTGTGAAGAAAGAACTTGGAAAGAAGCAAGTTCAGAGACAACTTGACAGAAACAGTGATGAAGGGAGGCGCAGCTTTGGCTGGAATGAGGTGTTCAAGTGCATCAAGACCTACATCATCAAAGAGATTGAACAACTGAAGGGCAAAGGCTCTACTGGTAGGTTGAACTGATTCACAAATATGTGACCTGGGGGTGTTTCACAAAGATTCTAAGTTGAACTTAAAATCGTAGTTGGACGTAAAATTATGGTAAGTCATTTGTAGCCTTGGAATACAAATATTCAATAACAAAAATGCAAGTATTTCAGATTTTTCATAAATTTTTACATCAAGAACATAACATCTCCTTGATAATATAAATCATAATGATTTGAATCAACATATAATAAAAAAACATAATGATTTGAATCAACATTTTATGCCTCTTAAAACACTCTTTTCAATAATTGTCAAGGAAACAAACAGCTTTCCATAATGTTTAAGTCCAACTTGGAGTTAAGTACAGCTTGGGATCTGTGTGAAACAAACCCCCCCCCCCCCCCCCCCCCCCGAGCCCTGTTGCAGAAAGATATGCAATTGATTTTAAAAGTCAGATCATGTGACTTAATGCGAAAATCTGATTGGTTCAAATGCACATATTTTCTGACTTGCAATTAATTGCAACTTTACAATTGATTGCATCTCTTTATGCAACAGGGCCACGCTCTGGCAAAATCAGCCTCTTGTCGCCACCTTGTTTTGCAGAAATTGGGTTTTAAAGGGATAGTTGAGTTTTGGTAAAGAGGGCGCTACACAATTATTTTTTTTTGTGAGATAATGAAAAACTGAGTATCAAATTCGAAAGAGCATACAATTTTAATGACAGAATAAACTTTATTTTATCAAAATCGGTTTAGAACTTTAGAAATGGCTGAAATATCCATAAACAATAACCATTTGTAATAAATGTGGGGCCCCACAATTATTACAATCCTCCACACTAACTTTTTTCTCTATTGGCCCATTCGGCCAAGTAAAATCATGACTTTTCAATTTAAATTGCCCTAACAGAAGATTTACTTGCCCACTTACTTATAGATGAGATCTACACGTAAGGAAAAATACACTATTCTCTCGTAGTTGACCAGTAATTTAGTTGCCCAAGTGGGCAATCAAACAAGGACAATTATGAAATTAAACTTGCCCAACATCAATTTTAACTTTCCCCGGGCAAGTGCTAGATTTGAGCCCTGCATATAGCAGCTTACTGGGGAAGCTAAACTGGGATGACTGGTGAAGTGACGTCAAAGGCAGACGTTGAAAGTTGAAGTTATTTTCAGTGGTAGTGGTGACAGTGTGTTTTCAGTCCAATAAAAATGGAGTGCTTTGTGCAAGTAAAAGCCTTGTTCCTATTTCTACAATTAATTTCTACAATCAATTAATTGTTTTCTCTTCTAATCTTAGGTGGAAGGAGCAGCGCAACCAAGGACCAAAAGAAGAGAGAAGTCAAATCGAGGTTGAGATGGATTGTGTCCCTTGCCAATGGACGTAAGTTCAACATTTTATGATTGTGTTTGTTTGTTGTTGTTGTTGTGTTTTTTTTTGGGGGGGGGGGCTGGATGGCTTTCTTACATAGTGGGAAAAAAACAGAATTTATCCTTTAATCATTGCCTTTACTTTTGTTAACAATAGTATTTCAAAATAATTGAGCCTGAATTCAGGCCCTGGTCACCTTGAATTCACGCTCATTCTAATGATTTTCCATTCAAATTAGGTAGCGTGATTCCGTATTCAGGCCCTCAACCTGAAGAAGCTCACTGGCATCCTTCAAGAAATCATTGAATCCACATTTATTCAAGAATTAGATTTGTGTTTATATTTGTTCTATCCCTTATCTTAGATTACTTGATAATTGCATAACATTTTGATTTTGAATAGTGGTATGCGTATGTTTGTTACTAATTTCTGAATTGTAATGAATAATTTCTTTTAAAAAGCACAGAGATGAATTGTTCATATTCTACCCTGTTTTAATGGAACTTATTATTATTATCATAATTATCTCTGCCCCAGGTGGACCTCGGTTGTCCTGCTCTACTCTGGTCAAGTACCTCCTCTCCTTGTTGGAGGATGAATTCAGTGGGGCAGAGTTTGGTGCCGATTGCTGTGTGATCCTCACCAAGGATGTCCTGGGTTGTCGCAAGTACTGGTGTGAACTGGAACAGAAGACATGGCAGGGTAAGTTACTGGACTGAATTACTAGAATAAACTGGTTTGAACTGATTTGAGCTGGACAATTTGGTGACAGTATTGAACTGGACAAAGGGTGACTGCATTGAACTGACTTGAACTGGCTTGAACTGGACAAAGGATGACCGCATTGAACTGGACAAAGGATGACCGCATTGAACTGGACAAAGGATGACTGCATTGAACTGGCTGGAACTGGACAAAGGATGACTGCATTGAACTGACTTGAACTGGCTTGAACTTGACAAAAGATGTCTGCATTGAACTTGCTTCAAATGAATCATGAGTTTGGTGCAGTTTGACTGCATTGCTCTGGTTTGAACTGGACCTGTGGATGCAGTTTACCATTTCAAGCTTGGTAGGTGTTTGTGTTAAACTAGTTCAAAATGAGCAAAAACATGACAAGTTAAATATAATCATAATAGTATACAGTTATTAATTGTACAACTGCAAAAAAGTGGCACATCCCTTTAGCTGGTCTGTTTGTGTGCTACATGTAGTTATTTTTGTTTCTTGTCACAGATCTGATCAAGACAGTGACCCTAGCTCTGCACAGAATGCCATCGGGAGTGAGCTCAGACCCTCAGGCCAAGGCGGTACAGTGTCTGGTTGCAGGGGCAACCGTACAGGGGGCGGTGCCCAGGAGCCATCTCATCAAGTTCTTCAACAGCATCCTCAAAAAAATCAAGTAAGCATTGATAAATTACATTCATATGGCACTTTTAAATGCATATTTTTCAAAGCGAAGTAGAAACAGGACTATCGTAACCCTTAGTCATTGGGGACAAGGAAAGCCAAACACATAGTTGGTAGACTATGATTAATCATGCAAAACTCAACCTGAACATTGATGAAGTGATTTTTATTTGATTACATTTTATATCATATTTTTCCCACTAACAGGACAGAGAGAAGTGCAGTGGTGATATCATGTGTTCTCTCAGCTCTCAATGCATTCAGTCTTCATGCTGCATCTGACTGCAGGCATCAGCTCTGTAAGCTCGGTGAAGACTCCTTTAACTCACTCATCATCACATGGAAGAACAACTCTGCACAGACAACAATCAAGGTAAAAATAAAATAATATTTTTTTTTAAATTCTATTCCATCCCAAATGTTAAAGCTAAGTTTAGACGCTAGGTTTATCATTTAGTATATTTGATTAAATTAGAAGAGAATCATAATTGTTATCAAGTTATCATTATTTTAAGCATACTGTGTATTATCAAACTTGAGAATGTAGGTAAAAAGTTTCTTTTAGAAGTATCAGTTTGGTTGTAGACCTGTTGTAGACTGTTTGATTTTAAGCATTTTCGACCAGTTCTTAATTGATTAATAGTTAAAATACCTGTTCATAATCATTAATTTTTGTTGCTATGACTAGTTTGTGAATATTTCCTTTGCTATCGGCTTATGCTGTTTATGTTTATGCTGTGAATTTAACGATCTCTGTATAATAAAGGTGAATGGTGAATGATTTGTACCTCATTACCTCTCTTGTTTTGTTGTTGACAGGATGAGTTGGTTGAGTTTTTGCGACTGCAGATGAGGGTACACCACCCAAGAGGGGTTATCTCACAGGAAGAAGGGGCCTATGCTGTAGACCCAGATCAGTGGCAGGTAGGCTTTGATTGATTGATTCATTCATTCATTCATTCATTCATTCATTCATTCATTCATTCATTCATTCATTCATTCATTCATTCATTCATTCATTCATTCATTCATTCATTCATTCATTCATTCATTCATTCATTCATTCATTCATTCATTCATTCATTCATTCATTCATTCATTCATTCATTCATTCATTCATTCATTCATTCATTCATTCATTCATTCATTCATTCATTCATTCTTCATTCATTCATTCATTCATTCATCGATTAGTTGATTGATTGAATGATTGACTGACTGACTGACTGATTGGTTGATTAGATGATTGATTGGTTGACTGATTGATTGATTGATTTATTGATTCATTGATTGAAACAAAATTGAAATCATCTTCCCATTAATTTTCTTAATCTTTGATTCTCTCTTCCTCTGTCTCTCTCTCTCTCTATCAGACTCACATGACGACCCTGTACGAGGAGCTTGTGAAGGAATGGAAGCAAGAGGGAGCCAGACTCAATCTAAAACGTTCTGGGTAGGTCATCTATTTTCTGCAGACCTTGTAAAGAGTTGCCTCATAATAGTGAACATAAGTGTAGGAAATATATGGGGCCGAGGGCGATCTAAAGGCTCAAGAAATATGCTACTGACATTTTTTCAACCCACATAACCATGGATGTGTGCATTGTGTAATTAATTAATATTTGTTTTCTTATGGTAGTAAAATGTCAAATATTTTGCATAATTTTCTGCCTGTATCATGAATGTATAATCTATTCAAATCTGAATTATCTGGTTTTATGGCAGAAAACGGGAAGAATCTTTCAAACAAGAGCTTGTGGACCTTGCTGCTGATGTATGCCACCAGGTAACTTATGTTTTCAATAACTACTTTTTAGGGCTCTTACTTCTATGACTGATATGAATTAACATTAACAACAGGGGGCTGAGGTCTTTGCCAATTATTATCCTTCCCGTTATTAACCTAACAAGCCACCCCCCCCCCCCCCCCCCCCACTTTGATGTCGGAAATTATGTATTTGATGATTTAGACAGAAAATGACATGACTTTGCTCAAATGTGACATGGTTTCGCCTAAAAAAAAACAATGTTACATTGACCTAAAATGACACTGTTTTGTCTGAATATGACATAGTTTTGCCCAAATGTTAGGTGCTTTTTGACAAAATATTGCAGTTTTCAAAACTCTAGGGGGCTGTAGCCCCCCTGCCTTGTAAGCCTATGACAACATTCCTAGATATTTGCTGTTTCAGAACAAATGGGCTTTGAGGTGGATAACCTGGATTAGCCGGGTTTGACAATAGTAGCTACATGATCATAATTTGTAGATTTGAGTTTTTGGATGTTATGTGAATTTTCACAGGTGTTTAAATCAGGGTCCAGCTCAGTCTCCTTTGAGTTGAGCCAGATGAGTAGCCAAATGACCGGTAGATCGTCCACTCAGATGACCGCTCCAGCCAAGAGAAGACGCGTGGAGACCGGCTGGGAATTCCTAAGGGAACAGATCTCACAGTCGGCTCAGCACGTATGCCTTATACCATGGTAATGATGACGATGAAGATGAAGATGATGGTGATGGTGATGATGATGATGGTGATGATGATGATGATGATGATGATGATGATGATGATGATGATGATGATGATGATGATGATGATGATGATGATGATGATGAGGATATTAAATTGATTGCTTCATTCCAAGGTAACAATAATAATACAAAAAGTTGGTACTAGAAATTTTACATTTTCAATAGTTAATCAAGGACCCACAAGGTTCCTGTAGGTAATAGGTTATATTTGTAAGTAGTACAGCTACGAATGACAGAACTGAAAGTTTGGATGGGGAGGAAAATGTCTACTTTCACTAATAGATTGTTCTTGTTCTCTCTCCCGCCAGGCTTCAGCTGATCACAACTCTGATGGTGAAGTACCCCAAGGATCTACCAGTGGAGGAACTGCTTTCATACGTGACTGCTGTACACCACCTACAGGCTCATAGCAAAAGGTTAGTTGCAGTGAAACAAACACACAGGGACTAAATGTGACCGGATATAGCCAAATCCTGCACTTGTCGGTAAAAATAAAAATTTAGATTTCCAAACCATGAGATAGGGCTTATAACAAGCTTTAATTTAATGCCTTTTTCTAAAAAATTGGGCAGTGTGTTGTAGTGTCTACAGAGTCTGATGATCTGTCAGACAGTCGGAGAAGATGTCCCATCAGAAATATACAACCCACTGGTTATCATTAGAGAGATGGTTGCCTCAATATGTTTTCTGTGTTTTATCTTAGTTATCATGGCTTTCAAATGTTGTATGATGTTTGTGTGGCAGGTCTCAACTACAGAGCAGTGTGTTGCAGTGCCTGCAGAGTCTAGTGATATGTCAGACGGTCAGAGATGATGTCCCATCAGAGCTGCAACAGTCGCTGACCAGGGAGTGGGGCAAAGTCTGGACTGCAACCATTAGGTCAGTTTGAATCTATTGCAGCCTGTTCTGATTTATTTAATACTTTGTTTGATTATTTAGCTGTTCTGTCAGTCTTGCATTTATATTATTTTACAGAGGGAAGTGTTGTGATGTATTAGTTCTGGCCTTTGTCCGTGGCATGTTTTCAGCAAGACTCTAAGTCCACATTTACTGCTCTAAACCCAGGTGTAGTATAAAATGGATCTGGAATTGATTCCTTGAAATTATTGATTAGGATATCTAGATAGATGGTTCATTATAAATATTTTATTATTGATATGATTATTATTATTATCATGATGGTGGTTATTATTTTTATTACTGTTGATTTTGATATCATCAATGTGTTTCACAAGTGATAACATAAGTTCGCTTCAACATGCTAACTCAGTAAAGGGGAAACAACAACCATGATAACACAAGGATCAAACCATTTAGAATTTTATCAGCCCTCATCTCTTTTATTTCACTGCCATTTAATGATCTAATTAAATCATAAGAGAAATTTGTATTTATATGTACACATTTTACTTCTCCTTTTCCTTACAGATCAATCTGCCTGCACTCTGCTGAGAATGAAGGCTTTGACCTCTTGACCTCTCTGGTGCATCATGGGATAGTGAAGCCAGACAAAGACATGTGGGACCTGTTCATGCCCGACGTCACTCAGCCATCTAGGTTCAGTTCAGTTTATCAATTTCATAAAACAGAAATTAAAATTGAGAATGATACATTGTGGCTTGGTAATTAATTGCACCGAAAGCCGATGGCTTGAGATAAGTAGTTCCCTGTAATAGAAGAAAAATACATTGTCGATCAAAAGAAATAAACACGACGTTTGGATGGCACTTACTGAAATCTACATTATAATGATGTCACTGTTTTTTATTCCTCCGCATTGAAGTGGCCAAAAGCATTTTGTTTTCAGGTTCTCTGAATGTCAGAGGTCACAGGGCTAATTATATTCAAAAATAGTTTGCAATTATGATATCTCAAGAACTGGTAGAGGGGTTACCATCAAACTTGATACCTGCATGTATCTTGAGAATTCAATCAAATTTTAGAGTCATGATGTCAAAGGTCTCTGCTCTTTATAAAGGTGAAAAAAGGGGTGATTCTGTCATTCAAAAACACTCATTCTTTAACTCTTGCACAATTATTGAAAGCCAACAAATAAAATAAACATATTCAAATTAATTTGTACGGTATGTGGTAATTGTTAATCCATTGTGAAAATTTTACTCTTTTTACAGGATATTATCAAATAATTTCCATCTTTTTCATTCTAAGAAGACGTAATTGCAAACTTTCAATCCCTTTGTTTTCTGTAGGTGCTCTGTAGGTTTCCTGGCGACTCTACTCTCCTTGTATCCCTTACCAGAGAATCACACTTGTCAACAGGGCTTGCTAGCCTCAGTGCAAGGCTTGGAGAGGGGGCAGTACCCACTTAGGCACCAGCTGCTCAACTGGCTGCTGCCTGCAGAGGAGGTGGAAGAGGCTGGAGAGAGACTAGTCATGCTACCAAAGATTCTCCAATGGTATCCCCTCACTTTCATATTATTTGAAGAATAAGATCATAGTTTATTCCAACTTAATTTCAGTCACATTACCTGTAATATTTGTTTCTTCAATTCAATGTAATTTTCTTTATTTACTTATTGCAGTATTCCAAGACACTTTGTTGGCATTGGATATATGGGCAATTTTTTTTTCTGGATTGGGGCTGGGGAGGGGGGGGGGGGCACTGAGGCTGTTTGCCTTATTAATATCATTCTTGTCTTCATAGAAGAAATGCAAGATTTGTTGCCTAAAATTAGCTGATTTTGCCAAAATTGGGCTGCTTTATCCTACAAATCAGTCGAGTTTGCCCTGCCTGAATATTGGTGGTTTCAAATCTTTTATTCTAACTTTTCTTTCATAAAAAAAAAGGAATTGCTATTTTACAAACTCTTACAAACTATGTAAGCAATGGGTTTCTGGTTAGATTTTTTAAAATTTCTTTCTCTCTATTACAGTATCCCAAGGGATCTATTCGTCCTATCACACAATAACTCATTTTTGTCGAGCCCACCGTAGGTGGAGGGAGACTAAGGGATCCAAATTGTGTCCATTGGATTCCCATCCAACTTGGTACCTATCTTTAGCAGCCAATAAAGGTCAATGTGATATGTTGGTTCTGAATAATTATGTTATTCAGTATAATATCTTATTTTAGAGCATTTATTGATCTGTTTCATTTTGTTCTCTCTATTACAGTATACCAATGGATCTATTAGTCCACACCCTGGCTGTTCTCTCACACAAGAACTCATTCTCATAATCACTCTATCTTACGTAGCCAATAATCATCAATGTGATTTGTTGGTCATGAGTAATTATGTTAATTAGTATAATATAATCTGTTTTATAGCATATATTGATTTGTTCCATTTCTTTCTCTCCATTACAGTATCCCAAATGGATCTATTAGTCCACACCCTGGCTGTTCTATCACACAATAACTCATTCTCATAATCACTCTTTCTTACGAAGCCAATAAGCATCAATTATTTAGTGTAATAAAATCTGTTTTAGAGCATGTTTTGATTTATTCTCTCCATTGCAGTATACCAATGGATCTATTAGTCCACACCCTGGCTGTCCTATCACACAAGAACTGTAGAGGGCTCACTTACAAGCCGATTTCTCGGGAGCCGTCCGTGAAGAAGTCAGAGTCTCAGCTCAGAACGATGGAGGACCTGTATCTAAAGGTAGATTGCCACCTTTTGTGCTTTATTCCAATCGGGACGTGTCCCCGGAAATTTTGGGCTGGATTCTATAGAAAATGTGTGCTAATCTAGAATCTAGTAAACTTCATTGGGTTTGAGGTTAGAATATATGTATTCCAATTATGTTATTTTCTGACATTAAAGAGAATAAGCAGTGCTGAAAAAAGTAATAATTTTCTTTATAACAGGCTTTATGCACAATACTACCCTTGGAGATGGGTTCTCTGACACATTTACATTTGCTATTTGTGCAATTTTTGTGCAAGGGGCTGATATTACATATTCTTTTCACAGTATTCTACTGTTTCAAGTACTGTAATACAGATTAATGTTCTTTTCTGTCTTTGTCCATATTCTACCTGGCCTATTTGTCTTTCTACAGTTCCGGCAATTTGACTCCATCCCACTTACTGTTGTTTTCATTGTTTTGTGTCTCCGTCTCCTCTTCCCCACTGTCCACATATGTGTCCATGTGTTGTTATACAAATAATACACTGTCTAGAGTGCATTGTGTAAATGCAGCGCACTCGAGGTTATGTTAGGTGTGCGATGTGCACGAGGCGCAAGCCGAGTGCGCATGCGCACACCTAACAGTAACCGAGAGTACGCTGCATTTACATGATGCACGATAATGACCGTGTATTATTTGTTTTATAAAACAGGCTCAACCACGGATTGTTTTATTTTGCTAGATTATTGAAACAGGCTCTCCACAATTAGGAACCAAGTCTATCTACTCTCTAGAGTGTGAATTTATTAGGAATTTACCAAATTAATCATCACTAGATTGCACTCGCTTCACTGAATTTGACTCTGCAACTCAGCAGATCAAATGCAGTCGCCGAAAATCCGAAAATTTTCCCGTTAAAAGTGAGAATTATCAAAGAATTGTATGCATTTCCATTCCAAAACTTCCCAATATCAAACCACATACTATATAATTTACGAATCTGCTAAGATTTATTTACTACAGAACACATTATTTACAGAACGAAGCATTTTCCATCTTTTTTTTTATCACTTTCGCAAGTCTGACTTCGTAGAACTATGTCAACAAGCATTGTGACGTCACAGCCGTGCAAATATCGCGCAACAAAAAGTGACAACACATGTGTGTTACGCTTTTTCTTGTTTGTTTGTTGAAATTTAATGAATAGTCACGTGACTGGATTTAACCAATCACGTTACTGAATTTACCAGAGCCGTTTTATAATACAGTATAAAGTCTGTAGTCTCCATTGTAGTAACTGCCATTTTTGCCCTAACGGAGATCCTGCTAGGATTGAAAGCTAGGCTGTATACAAATCTCATTTCTTTTTTTACACTGAAATCTTGTAATTTTCCTATAGGCCAGCTTCCACTCTCCATTGAGTGACTGCAGAATATCAGCTCGGGGCAGTCACAAGGACGGAGATGGTATAGCGCCCTCGGGTGGGGGTACACTGGTCGGCGTGTTGCGGGATTCCATCGTCCAGCGACTGGGACTCGTTACAAAGAATCTGACAGAATCACATTGCAAAGAGGTACAATGAAACACTTCATAACACTTAGGATAGGAATTCCTTAGCACTGTGTTCGTCTAACCATCGTGAACTTGTGTTTTTAGGTTGACCACTATGAAACGATAGGTCAAATAATAATAATAATAATGTTTGCGATTTATCAATTTATATAGCGCCTAATACGATTGATAATCATCTCTGAGCGCTTTACATTATTAGTCAAGTGAGGAGTCTTGTTGCAGGCTTGATGTCATTATTATTATCTATTATTATTATAATAATAATAAATAATAATAATAATGGTGGCTACTTATATAGCGCACGTTCCGTCTTTCGACGCTCGCAACTCTTGCGCATGAGCAAAGTAATCTTGCATTGTTTCATTTTATGATCATGCTACCATATCTCTTTACTTATGAACCATTGTGAACTTGTGTTTTTAGGTTGACCACTATGAAACGATAGGTCAAGTGATGAGTCTCATGGCCGGCTTGATGTCGTCACTGGTGAAGAGGCATGGTGCTGAAGGGGATACCATGGAGCAGATTCTCACAGAATACATCAAGGTTTGTAGCATACATCTTTTTCAGTATTGTTGCTGTTAGATTCCAACACTGTTGGATATTTTATTTTATTTTTTTTAATTTTCCACAATTTATTTAAAAAACAACAAAGGATATTATCTTGGGTATTAGAAAATGAGTTAACACCTATTACAGATCAGTTAAATAAATGGTTCAAAGAATTTCCATTAGGAACTTTTGACTTTTACAACGTACCTATCATGCAACATGCATAATGGTTGCATATTTATGCAAAAACTGCTTTATTCAGGAACTGGCTTTAAATAAGCTCCAGTGGCCCGTATCATAAAACTCTTGCAATTGTAAGTGTCCAATTATTGTAACTAGTCAGCAACCAATCAGCAGTGAGTATTGCAGCTGTTGCCATGGAAGTCTGTTGTATTTTTCAGGTGCTATTGAAGAGGTTTTTAGAGGGCTTCAAGAACCTATGGAAGAAGACTGATTCCAGCCCTGATGGTTCTATCGATCGAACACACCCCCTCCTGCGTCTCACATCAGTACTACTACCAATCTATGACAACAGTAATGCTTTACAGAGGGAGGGAGTAGGTGTAGTGGCACATCATGTGAGATCGTTGACGCCCTCTGGACTCTTGGAAACTCTGCTGGACATTGTCCAGAACAAGGTCAGTTGATGCTTGACATGCTTGCTTCCCATGTGCCCCAGAAATTATTCATGTGCCATCTTTCATGGCGGTGCTGTAGTATGGTTAATGGGTATGTGCCTTCTAATCATAGAAGCCAAATGCTGAAAGTGATCTTTGCCATGGCATTTTCGCCTAGGCTTAACACGTTGTTTACAGGGCAACGGAATAAATAAAGGAGGTAACATCGCAACAACGTAAACAAAAAGTGATGAAATACATTTTCACCCCTCAGCAAAGTTCTACAATCTAAATTGCTGCCCTCTGAATAGGAACTGGGCCAGGTGTCCATTAGCCTGTAGCACTCTTGTTTCGTTGATCATGCTGGTATGCTCCCTGGAGAGTTGAGAGGGTAATTGCATAGTTGCAACTAGATTTAATGTTGCACAATCAGTGCTACTACTGTAGTATAGATAGAAGAAAGTAACACTCTTTTCTCATGATATATTGTATACACTCTGATAGTACTTCCATAGTAATTCAGGTTATTTTCACATACAACATATAACTATTTTCTGGATTCTATATTTCTGTGGTCTTGCAGTAATTGCATGGATTTTCTCATAAGTAATTTGTTTGGTTAATCACTAATTTTGTTTGTTTTAAAAATTTGATTGTTTAAAACAAAAGATTTGCAATTTTCACTTTTGTTTGTTTTGTTTGTGATGGTCATGTGTGTTTGTTTTGTTTGTATGATTGAATCATCAGGGGTCAAGTAACAAACCAGGGTCAGTTGGCAATGGTCATGACCTGTTTGGTGACCCGATGGACATGGGATCGGACGATGAGTTCCAGGACACCCAGGCCCAAGGTGACATTGATGATGACTTTGGAGAGGTCACTATGGTGGCACGCAGCTCGTCCAAGGGATCGTCGGAGAGAAAGAGACACGAGTCGAGGGATGACAGTACGCCAGGTGAAATGAATAACAATTTAGGTTTTAAAATCGAGATGATTAGGATTATAGGAAGCAATACACAATTGATTGGGAATTTGAGATGAATTTCAACTTATCTAAATTCTGTTGCATGAATTAGGAAGAATGAAATATTCAAAAGGAGATTGAAATACTATGTATTTGTTAAATATTCCTTGAGCTTTTTCTAAAGTTCTTATTCACTGTCTTATCATATCAGGCACACAAAGTATGCTAAGACCATTATCTTTGACTTTGGAAGAACACATTTAACCCAGATGCTCTTAGCATGATGCTGGTCATGCTGTGTTTTTCAGCAGTATTTTGCATCATCGTTGTAGTTGATACTGTACATTTGATTTTAATATATAACAAGAGAATAATTTTCCAATTCATTGATATATTTGTGGCCCATTTCAACAGGAACCCACAATATCCTGAGCCCCGAAGCACTGACTAAAAAAGAACAGCTGGCCATCTTATGTGCTCAGGTGCTATCAGCTTGTTGCTGGTCATGTGACTCGGCTGACTAAGATCAGGTGACCAGTGCAGCAGATCGAGGATCAGTGGAAAGAGAAACATTGGGACAGAATTTGTCTTTCCTGGTTGGGACAAAAATGTTAGTTGCCCCGATTGAGCAACCAAACTAGACCATTTATGAAATTTGACTTGCCTATCGTCAATTTTTGCTTGTCCCGGGCAATCGGGCCAGTGCTAGTGTCAAACAGAAAGAATTATTTTTTAATTCATTGAGATTTGTTTTACCCCATTCTAACAGGCACCCACAATATCCTGAGCCCCGAAGCACTGACTAAAGAAGAACAACTGGCCATCTCATGTGCTCAGGTGCTGTCAGCTTGGTGCTGGTCATGTGACTCGGCTGACAAGGATCAGGTGACCAGTGCAGCAGACCGAGACACAGTGGTTCAGAAGTTACTGGGGGTCTTCGATGATGAGGTAGGTTTTTACAAGTGACCTCCTGGTTCCAGTGTAAGACAAATGGTCATACAATATTACCAGAGCTGCCAGCCTTTGCTTTTTTGTCTGAATTATTCCCTTTTTATTTTTATTATTGTCATCATCATCATCATCATTATCATCATCTCACCATCATCACACCATCATCACCATCATCACCATCATCACCATCATCACCACCATCTTCATCGTCGTTGTCGTCGTCGTCATCGTCATTGTCATCATTATCATCATCATCATCATCATCATCATCATCGTCATCATCGTCATCATCAATATCATCTCACCATCATCATCATCATCACCATCATCACCATCCACAAACTCACTTGTGTTGATCTGGCCTTGCCTATGAATGCGCTCCACTCGGCCTGCACGCCTGACACAGCTTCTCATCTTCATCAACATCACCATCATCTTCATAGTTACCACCACTATCATCATCATCATCACTGTTATCATCATCATTATTATTATTATTATTGTAAGTTTCCACTTTGTCTTCCTGCAGGTCTGGGAAGAATCCACACTGTTCGGGATACAACTGGTGAGTCCCAATTCTGTTTCACTTATTTTCTAGCGTTCTTCTTTCACATATTTTAAAAATATTTCTTCTGTTCTTTTTTAATAGAACAGTTTATTAAAATATTACAATTTATGTGTATATGCGTTCATTGCCCGATGACCGAGAGAAGAGTTAGTAAATTGTTTTCTAAAAAAGGCTATTCAATATTTGGAGCCATGATGAATATGTTGTTGCTATGTCCGTATAAAACTTTGGAAATTATGCAAAACTTATTTTATACATTTGGATTGTAGAAAAAACTTATATAAATAAGATGCAATATTGACCTCTAAGAATATTCTTTGTCTGCTAAGTGAGGTGGACTTTATTACACACAAAAATCTTCACCTGTTACAATGAGATAATGATGAGGCATGAACTATGTCTATAATCATTACAGTTTCTCAAATGCAATTGATTAAAAAATGTCCTAATGAAAATGATAAATAATAATTACTATTTTGTGTGTGTTTATATGTGTTAGTTTTTTGCAGTAGGACGCAGCATCCAATGTGAGGGGAACCATGTTGGGGATGATGAGCTGTACACATTGCTAATGGCTTGGAGGTGAGCTCAATTATATTTGTGTTATATAATTTGATTATTTCAAACATAGGGCAACTTACTAGATATTTAAAAATAGGGATTCCCCGTGTTTCAAACCTGAGATGTCCAAATTGCTAGACCGGTGCTCTACTAACAATAAATATTTGTATATAATGATTTTCGAAATTAATTTGATTCCTTGATCATTAAAGTCACACTGGCAATTTAACCAGGACTAGACCCCAAAACAGGCTCGCTGGTCCAGGGCAAGTGACATTTTACTTTAAGCCTTTTGACCTGATAGGGCAACTACATATAGATAAAGAACCATTGATGGCATCCCAAAAAGAAAATAAGTTCTATACTACTTCATTTGTCCTTATTTTCTAACCAGGTCATTAATATCGGCCAATCGTACTGTTCAAGAAGTGTGCACGGAGGCACTCAAGTTTCTTCGGAGCATCATACCACGCTTAGCGCCCTCTATAGATGATAGCATGGTGTCCGCTGACCTGAGTGAATGCAGAGCGGTGGCTCTCTTTATCCTGGCTGCTTTCTGGTCAGTCTTTCCATTTTGATCTCTTCAGGGGGGTGTTGTATAAAGAGTTGCGATAGTCAGAAAATGCCCCTTAATGCGCAAATCTGATTGGTTAAAGTGCATGTTTTCTGACTTTGCGATTAATCACAACTCTTTATGCAACACCCCCCAGGGCCCCGTTGCAGAAAGAGATAAAAACGATTTTAAGTTACAATTAATTATAAGTCAGATCATATGACTAAATGTGCAAATTTGATTGGTTGAAATGTGAAAGTTTTCTGACTTACAATTGAAACGGGTCGAGAGAGTATAAGAGAATTGCTGAGAACTGCTTATCTACTTTGAGAAGGGATATTGTAATAAAATGTAAGTCAAATGGAGCTGAACTTTTGAACCTAGCAGTTTCTTTATCAAGGCAAATAACAAGCAATGGAGAGAAATAACAAATATGGGAACAACTATCCAGAAATGAACTAAATAAATTAAAGGAGCATAGAAAATTGGGCTTCAAAAAAGAGTGCCACCAAATTATATTTATTATTAAAGTTTTTATTATTATGCTTGTAGTGAAAACAGCACTTGGTGTGGACTTCATTGTCCTTTAAAGGGATCTCACAACATTGTTCAAATCCTCAAAACTTATTTGGAACTATAGTGGTTCTCTCATACCTTGTTATATTTAAATTAACAATAGAAGCATGGGACAGGTTTTGGTTTTTTTAATTTCCCATTCGTTAAAAAAATATTTACGATTGATGTGTTCAGATTTTTAATTATCCACTGGAAAGTTATAACTGCATACAAAGTCAGTGCAATAAGTTCCCAAATATCACTTTGCAGTTTTGCTCATTACTCGGCCATATTACATAAATTTAGCGTGAAATTTTCACACATTACTCTTTGGACATATCAGATCACAAACATGCACATTCATGTTATCAACCATTCATCACTTTTTGCACATGTCAACAAAGTTACTAGATCCCTTTCAAGTTAAAATTTTATTATAATATTTAGTTTTGTCTTGTATTTGTAGGCAAACTCAGTCCAAGTACTGTGCTGCATTCCGCCACCAGATGGCGCTGTGCATGGAAGCTCTGATCCAGGCAGACCCACATAGCAACTGGACTGTGATGAAATCTTTGGCTGGGGAGAAAGGTCAGGGAGACTCGGATGAGAGGTCAAAGGTCAAAGTCATATTCCCAGATCTACTGAAGGATAGAGGTCACGAGGTCAGGATGTACATGACATCGGCAATTTCATGGTGAGTCGAGATAAAAACCAAATATATTAATCTTCTTTTGTATCTTGATATTTTGATATCTTGATATGTGTTATAAAAACCATTATCCTATCCTTCTTTTCTGATCCATCATAATCCTTGTTTCATATTTTTCTGTATTTGTTCCCAGTTGAAGTCTTGTCTATATGTCAGGGATTAATTGTCTTGTTTCTGTTATGTGTAAAATAAACTGAAAGGAACTAAAGACAAATTTTGTAACCCCTTTTTTATATTTTGTACATAATGTTCTCTTTTTTGTCAGCCTATTCTATGCATCAGACAAGCAAGCCCACAACTCAGACACCCAGAATGAGTCCTTTGATGCCATCTACCAAACTGTGCAGGAATCCGTTGAGCTACCGGTATGTGCATTAGTCTTGGTAGATATTTTTTATGCTCATGTTGGTTGATGATTATTTGTATGGTTGCATGAGCTTTGCAGGCTTTCCTATCTCTGTTTTGCAAATGATATTCAGTAGCTTCCGCAACGTGATGCCAAAATTTGTTATAATGAATATGTCGAATCTCTTAGATGTTAATAACCTAAGAAAGCTAAATTTGTGAATTGTACTCTGATTATCTCTGAAGTACTAAAGGTGACTTAGAGCCCTACTCTTTTAGATCTCATTGATATTTTCTAAACTCTGTCAGGATAAACTCAGTGAGGTAGAGGCGAGGGAGGAGACCAACAATCGCGAGGCGAGTCTTCTGCTGACTCTGGCAAACATCGCCCTCTGTAGTCCCGTGTGTGAGAAGAAGGCCATCTTTGCTCTCCTACAGACGACCAGAGTCAACAAGATACCAACATCAGTCCTATCCATGGCAAGTCAGGAAATTTGTAGTAATATTTTAAAATGATCTATCAAGTTAGCTGAAATTCTAGGAAAAAAGTGAGTTTCCACGCTTTTGTTTTTAATCACACAGTTTAATGCAAAAAAAGATGAAATAATAATAATAATTTTATATATATATATACTGCGCTAACATCTGTCAGCAAAAACAACTTTCCCATGATCTTTGGGCGACATTTAGTATGTTTATGAGGGACTTGACTGAAATAAACGGCAAAGAACATTTTTAGAATTTTGGGTTCGTCAAGGTGCTATTTCGACTGGACGCTGTGAATGAAATCTTGAATTTGTACTTATTTTAGGTGCTGGGCTGCATTGCTGAGAGCACTAACAACTGCAAGACGGGTGCAGAGCTTGCTGAACTGCACCTGGGCTACCTTACATACCTGTGGCTACAGGAGAACTATGACATCAAGGAATTCCCCTACTCTTTGCTTGGCTGCACCAACTACAAAGAGTTCCTAAGGTAAGATAATCATATGATCATATCAGTCAAAATAACTCCCGCACATATGACAAATAGACCCTAAAGACAATTGATCAAATGATATGTAAACTAACTAAACAGCTAATTGGAAGGATACCTACATGTATTATCTATTCAAATGCCACCAAGAGGAGCATTGCTAAAGCAAGACTGGAATTTCTCAAGATGTTGTTCCCTCGCTCTGTCGCTAGCCTCCTGCCCCTGCCAGCATCAGCGTAGTTATAGCATTGAAACAAACATACATTTTGCCATATAATTTGGATGCTCATTTGAGCCCTCTTATTTCTACACACAGCAAACACCACACCATACTGATCCCACACCTTGTCACGCTCAAGCAACTTTAAACGGTAGAAGCCATCAAGACACCAAGACTGGAAGCAAACTCTCCACCCTAAAAATTCAATAAATGTGCAAATTCATTGTTAAAACAGCTACCTTTCATACATGTACATAATTGCAATATTTTCTTCCATTTTCCTATGCTGCAGCAAGCACCACACCACACTGATCCCACACCTAGTCACCCTCAAGCAACTAGGTACGGTAGAAGCCATCGGAACGCAACTCGACCAAGATTGGAAAGAGCTTCTCAAGATGTCGTTCCCTCGGACTATCGCCAGCCTCCTACCCCTGCTAGCTGATACGAGGGAGAGGGGTGCAGGGGAGGGGGTGGGGGAGGAGAAGGAGAGAGCAGCATGGGCCATGGTGTGTCTCACAGAGCTGGAGAAGGCTGTCGGAAAGAAGGTAAGGATGGATTGATGGATGGATGGGTGGGCAGATAGATGGATGGAGGAATGGATGGATAGAAGGATTGATATATAGATAGACAGATATGCAGAGGAGGAGCATGGGAGAGCTGTTGGAAAGAAGGTATGGATGGAAGAATGGATGAATTGATATGGATGTATGGAAGATGGATGGATGGATGGAAACCGATTTTTATGCCTCCGCCAACGAAGTGGCCGGAGGCATTATGTTTTCGGGTTGTCGGTCCGTCCATCCGTCCGTACGTACATCTGTCCGTCCGTCCCGTTTTCGTTCTCGCGATATCTCAATAACCGGTTGACGGATCAATTTCAAACTCTGTATGAGTGTACATATTGGGGTGACAATGATCTGATCAGATTTTAGGGGTCATGAGGTCAAAGGTCAAAGTCACAGGACTCAATATATATGCAAAAATGCCTCGTTCTCGCGATATCTCAAGAACCGGTTGACGAATCAATTTCAAACTTGGTACGAGTATACATATTGGGGTGTCAATGATCTGATTAGATTTTTGGTTCATGAGGTCAAAGGTCAAGGTCACAGGTGCACGTTAATTTGGGCTTGATATTAAAATCGCGTGATAGGGGAGGCATAATTCTCGACTGCGCGCAGTCGAAGATCCATCTAGTTATTAAAGTTTAAACTGCTTTAATGCATGCCATTATTTTGACATGCTCACACCAATACAGATGCAATTTCGTAATGCTTTCACAGTTTTTTAAAAATATTATTATTTTTTGTTTGCAGACAAGAGATGAGTGGATCCAGTCCTACCTCGATTCCATCGTAGTAGAGCTGCTCTCCATGTTGCATGAGCCTTGGACGGAGGCTACATCCTCCTCTAGTTTCACCTCTCCCAGTGATCCGGAGCCTGATCCTCCATTCTTCACTTCCTACATGATCAAGGCCACGTTAGACTACCTCACTACTTGCCATGCTGGAGGGAAGTCTATGACAATTGTCTCCCTGCTTGCAAAGTCAAATGTAAGACATTAAATGTTTGAAGAGTGCACTTTTCTGTAACTTGTTAATTAGGTCAAATATCAAGCTTAGAAAGCATTATAAAAACTCTGTTCTTCACATTCTTCATGATCAAGGCTTCACTGGACTACCTCACTACGTGCCATGTGGGAGGGAAGTCCATGACCATTGTCTCCCTGCTTGCAAATTCAAATGTAAGACGATGCATTTTCAAAGAGTGCACTTTTCTTGTATTATCTGTTGATAATTAGTTCACATATCAAGCTATGAATGCACCAATTATCTGTTCTTCACATCTTAAATGATCAAGGCTATTGTCTCACTGCTACCTAAGTTTAACAGAAGACAAAACATTCTTCTCAAGAACATAGTTATTTTACCTGTTATTGCATTCAACATGTGTACTATGTTTATGTTGTTTTAGCATACAGAGGGTTCGACTTGAGCTCCATGTCGGTTTGTGTAAGGCAAAGCAAACCCACAAGAGACAGCAACTGGTCCAGGCCTACAGACTCTTTGGCTGGCTCCTGGTCCAAAGGGTTAATAGGCCTTGAAAAGTTACTGCTCTAATTATGCTTCATAATTATCTTTATTGACAATATTTCTTCATGTACTTGTGATATTTGCAGGACAGCATTCAAAAGGTTCTACTAGAGCTACACGTCAGGCTGTGCAAGGCTAAACAGTCCCACGAGAGACAGCGACTGGTCCAGGCCTACAGGCTGTTTGGGCGACTCCTGGTCCGAGAGCTAGACTCTGGCCTCGGAAAGTCCTGGGTCTTTGTTCTGATGGACATGGTCTACACACTGGTTCATACCATTCGCCAGGAGCAAGGAGGGGAGGGCAGGTCATCAGCGTCTGAGGGATTGGCCATCATGCGTGTTTGTCTGGATCTACTGCACAGCATCAGTGAGACTGCTGTTAAACATTGTCATGAGGTAGGTCGATTACAAAAATGTGTCATGTGGAGTTCCTAATAATAGAAACTAGTGGAAATGTTGAACTATAGCTTTCTTGATAGAATGCTGTATGTGATCTTGTTTCCAGGAGTTAAGCAAGTACGTAGCAGTTATCCTAGGGACAATCATCCCTCTGGTCGAAAGTGATGATGCAGTATAAAGCGGACATGCAGTCATTCTGGTTGAGTTTCTGGTGACAAAAATCATGGATCGTAACCGAACACTTAATTAGGTTTTATTGGTAATCTGTACTTCTTGTTTAATAAAATCTTGTTTTTAGGAGCTCAGCAAGAACGTAGCAGTTATACTAGGAATGATCATCCCTATGGTTGAAATTGACAATGCTGTCAGCCAACAGGCGGTTTCTCTCATGGAGTTTCTGGATCAGAACCAAAGCCTTAGTTAGCTCCTTGCCATCACTTAATTAGGATTTATTAGTAATCTGTCATTCTTGTTGAATTAAATCTCTTGTTTCAGGAATTCAGCAAGTATGTAGCAGTAATCCTAGGAACGATCGTCCCTCTGGTCGAAAGTGACGATGCTGTCAGCCGACAAGCCGTCTCTCTCATTGAGTTTCTGGTGATAGAGAGTGGCAGCAAGCTTGGAGCCACTGTACTACAGAACATCAACCCCATACCAGACAAACCGTCGCTAGGTCGGGCCAGACGGGCTCATGAACTCTTCCGGAGCAACCAGGATGACAACCTGTTAGTGGTGGGTACATTAATTAATAATAATAATAATAAATTCAAGTTTTATAGCGAATTATAATGCACAGAGTACATTCCCTATGCGCTTTACATAATAACACATTTACACAGTACAATTTTTTTGTTTTTGTATATCATTGCTTTATTGACATAAAATCAAATAAAAACCATGACAAACACATAGACCTACATGTAGGTTACTTGTTTTTAAGCAACAAAGTACAAGGTGTGAAAATTAGAGAAATATACATAATACAATCATAAAATACAACATACAAACTAAAACATAAGGTGGAATTCAATGACACCATGCGACTTATTTTATTTTTTGACTAATTATTAAGGCATCTATTTGTGTGTTTTATCATTATGTATAATACTCATAAAATTAAATATTTGATTAAGCTTCATGAGAGAAATACATGAAAATTAACATAGTGTATTGAAAATTGAAAGAAAACAGGCTAATCATAAACATACAAAAACTTTTAAATCAACTCAATCTAAATTAAGCAGTATAATCAATAATAAAAACAACTTTATCCATAGTGTAGCATAATAAGGCATCATATATTACATTTTAAATTATGGAGACTGTCTAAAGAATAAGCATTATCAAACATTATAATAGAGTGTCTCAAAAATAACATTAATAAAATAAATTGCTAACCAAATTTGAAATATTAATGTATTTATATATTGTGAGGCATTCAATTACTTACAAATGGTTACAAGTAAACCTACAAATAAAGTTAAAGACATTGTCGTCCACATTTAAACTAATAGTTACAAATTAGCATATTTAATCCATACTGAATGTATCATTATATGAATTATTACATAAATTATTATTTAATATCATTATCACCTAATACAATCAATTAGAAAGTACAGGGTGTATATTAATTAAAATTTCACCGTTATATGTCAAATTATAAGTATATTCAAAGGACAAAAAAATAACTATAATAAGACATTTTACCAGATTAGATAAGTTGAAGATGGTATGATAATCCTTTCAATTATATAAGGGCTATGGGTCCATGCAAGTTATAGTCTTGTGTCATATTTATATAATTATCAACCAAAATACATATCTTAGGAATACAAATATAATATTTAATACAATATTTTATGTGACATAGTGTAAATTAGTATATGATGGCGCAAGTATATTAATTACAACAAATAGAACAACAAAAACAATGTATGTCTATCAAATTAGCAATCATAATTATATTCAAACGACAGTAAGGTTGGCTATAATTATACAAAAATAACCTTGAGGGGTGATATAATAAGCCAATTGATTCTATGGCGGGCTATGGGGTCAATAGCATTGGCTTGGTCCATGCAGGTTCAGATCTAGCATTGTAAATCGCATATGAGGTGAGGATTGCGATTTTTAAAATTGAACGAATGTGTTTTCTAACCTGGACAGACTGGCATGAGGTTCTCATAATTCTTGATATGTTAGCTTGGTTTTCTTTTGTGATAAGTCTGCTCGAGCCCACTTCAAAACATACAAGTTCACAGATATACCCCGGTCTCTAATATCTGCTACAAGCTGGGCATACTTTTCAACTTTTCTTTTTCTAGCGCCCATCATGTTTGGTTCAAAGGAAACTGTTAACTCCCCCAATACTACCTTCCTATTGGATCGATCAATGACAACAACGTCGGGTCTTTCTATAGTAGGGACTATGTCACACGATAACTGGTTCTACGACATGCAAGATATAGTTCACAATGCTGTCATGTCGATAGTTGTATCTTTCTTGTTCCAGAGCCTTTCCGCACATGTTTAGCACATGACATACAATGTAGAGTTTCATGATTTCCACAAAGTTTACATTTTGTATTCAAATTAAATCAATATAAAGGCAGGCATTAATACATAGATAAATCACACAAAAAGAAACGTTGATGTAGAGGGCCGCTCGAGCAGGAGACCAACGACCCGAGACGCAAGAGGACTCCATGTGCGCCCCCCACTCAATCAGAGACGCATCCTGAAAGGCTTTCCCTGACAAAGAAACCAGGGGTCCGCACAAGCCGCACACGCCTGATCGTTGAACGGTTCCTCGAACACGGGGTTGGGGGGTGCCGATAGTGAACCCGCAGGAACAGCTGAACGGGCCGCATGAAGAACCGACAGTCCAGAACCAAATCCACCAGACTGGCCAGATGCCCCAGAAACACCCGCCAAAGCTCCGCCGGAGAGAACTGATTTGAGTGCAGATGACAAACAATGTCCTGGATAGTTGCAACCCGATGCGCCGCAGAACGTGCCAGCTGAGCCACCATTTCGAGCTCGGCCCCCAAGAACACGGGAAGCTGGAAAGGCGTTAAAACCGAATTCCGCTCTTTCACAAGGATGACCTCCGACGGCGCCACCACTAGCCATTCATCCAGGTAAACAAAGATCTTGATGCCCCTCATCCGCATGGCTCCAGCCACCACCGATACCAGCCGTGAGAAAACCTTGGGAGATGACTTCAGGCCGAATGGCAGAACTCTGTACTGAAACGTCCGCGAACCCACCTGGAACCCAAGGAACCGCCAAGACTCCGAATGGATCGGGACATGGAGATAAGCATCCAAGAGATTGATCGATGCCGCCCAATCTCCTGGATTGAGAAGAGGAACAAAGTACATTTTTTGTTTTTCGGGGTCTACTTTACAAGCTTGCTGGCATGAAATTAGCATTCTAAAGTTGTTTTTCCATTGAATGTTTGAAAACAAATATTTAGGCTCTTTTTGTTATTTCTTCTGCTAAATTGCCCTGAGCCCCTTCATATTTTTACACTGCTAATTGCGATAATAATGCTCAATATGAAACATCTCAAAATCACTTTACAACATGAAGAACACTCTTTCAAAACAATAATTATATCTTTTATGCCAGTTTAATGGATAGCATTGAAGTTAATAGTGCACCAGATATATTTTAACCAATATAATGGTTTGATTTAAATGTAGTAGTTCTTAGTACTTAGTCAAATCTGTTTTTGTTGCCGGTTTTCCATTCATGTCTTATTTGAAATCTTTATGTCAGATAAACAAATGTATGTGAAAAGAATAATAATTGTATCACCATGAATATATTCCTTTATTTGTTGTGCAAAGTAATAACATAACAAATTGACTATTGCCTGTTTGACAGGAGATAAACCACTTTCTGATGAGGGGTGGACAGCATCACACTGTTGAGGGACTTGAGAGACTGCTCAGTAAACTGTCCTCGAGGAAGGAAGAGCTTGCTACACTGGTGGCCATGTGTGCTGGTGAGTGCTTAGGCTTTTCAGAGATAAACCTATTAGATGATTTTTCCATTGTACTTACTTTCTGTCAAATGATCTATAGTTTGCTCATTTTACATTTCTCTCTAGTATCTATGCTTTAAAGTAGCAACATTTAGTGTATACATGTAACCTTCTGTTTGATCCCTTTATTCATTGTTATTGGAAGGTAATGGATGTTTCTAGATTTTTATGCAGATATTAATTTATTGAAAGCAAACATAACTACAAATATTCATTATTCTCCATGAAATGAGAAGACATGACAGCAAATAGTATGTTTACAAAATGATTCTGTTCAATTCATTTTAATGTTAATTTAAAATAAAAAATAAAATAAAATAAAATGTAACTAGTGGCACCTATAAAAATGTATATACATGTAGCTTGTCAAGTAAAAGAGCATACTGATGATGTTACCCAATAATAGTACTCTACATGCCTTATTTCCCATAACAAATATTTTAGAATTAGATAATTGTATCTTCCATTATTTGTTTAGACGATGCGTCAGATAGTGTGTTGCCACAACTCATCTGTGAGCTGGTGTCACTGTGCGGCAGTAAGCACTCCACCACTCATGGACAAATGAGGGCTCTCCATAAAGTGGCAGGTAAGTTATTAAGTCTCAGTAAAGAAGTGTTCCAAGTGCAATTTGCTACATAAATTGTACTTCTGATTGCTAAAGAGAGACAATTAGTGTGAATTTCCGAATATATGTTTATCTTATGTTCTCTATTATTTCTTTGCCAAGTCATTGCTCATCCTCTAGCCAAATGTATGTGTTTCATGTGGTATATGATTCTGTTAAAGAGGTGTACCAAAATTCAAAATGTACTTACTAGATTTTCTAGCAAGATGTCTGGGGCGAGGTGCTCATTTCTCCATACACTGTCCATCATAGCTCTGAAGGTACATTGTAGATGACAACAGTGATGATTTACAACAAAGATCTTTATTCTTCAAATTTTGCTTAATATCCGGCAAATTTATTATGTTCACTTGTTTTAATTTGTAATAACTTCCAGCAAGATGTCTCGGTGAGATAGGAGCTCCAGACCTGTCCATCATCGCTCTGAAGGTAGGAGTCGACACCGAGGGCGCTACATACTCTACGGCCGTCAAGGCCTTCCAGACAACCAGCACCCCTAATGGCTCCCGCAATGCTGTCATAGTACATCTCCTCAAAGACTACCTCACTGATGCATGGTTAGTAAAATGTATTTAACTCATCACGAGGATATGTTTGAGAATTGAATCTACAGAATGTAAGAGTGTCGTGGTATATTGCTTCGGGCCTGTGTCTTTCAATGCTTAGGTCCTTAGTTTGTTACTCAACCGTGGCACATGTGCCCTTCAGCAAGGCATTTTACTCATTAATGTGCCCAAGAGAAATGGGTACCTGGTTGGGTGAGGCAGTAACTGTCTTTCCAGCCTGATATACGTGGCTGCTCGTTGGCGGTATGTTCCCAGGGGAGTTTTAAATTGAGCCAACAACGAGGGCGCTATAGTACATACTCTACGGCCGCCAAGGCCTTCCAGGCAACCAGTACCCCTAATGGCTCCCGCAATGCCGTCATAGTACATCTCCTCAAAGACTATCTCACTGATGCATGGTTAGTAAAATGTATTTAACTCGTCACGAGGATATGTTTAAGAATCAAATTTTCCGAATGTGAGAGTGTCATGGTACATTATATTGCTTCGTGCCTTCGTCTTTCAATGCTTAGGTCTTCAGTTTGATTCTCAACCGCTGCACATGTGCCCTTCAGCAAGGCACATTACTCATATGTACTACTACTACTACTCAGCGGATGCATCCAAGATTGAGTTCAAGATGCAACGCCATGAATCTTTATCCAACATTAATGTCTGCACCTCCCCAATTTCACACTGGATGTCCCTTGCAATGCAGTCCATATAGTTCATAGGTCTCCTTCCTCTATTTGGACATGGGAGTCTCATGCAGATTACAGTCATCCAAAATTATTTGGTCTTTGGCCCTAACAGTGACCAGCGAATCTCATTCTGTGTTGAGCAACGTTGGTAGTCATAGATGGTATGTTTCCATGGAGATGATTGATACTTGCCATCATAGTTTCAATTAATCAATAAAGATTAAATAATTACTTATTACATCACACATACAATTGTTTACACTAGAAGAAAAAAGTTTAATTTCTAGCATTGTATGGGAAAGAAATGCATCGATCATGCGAGAAATCACAAAAATGTGTTTGATGGTTATACCATTTTCCCCAACATATTTCTGTGCAGTGTTGATACCAAGTCAGCTGCAGCTCAGTGCCTGAAGAACATTCTAGCCACAGCCAACGGACAAGCATTCTATGAAAATTACAACAGCCTGAAGATAGACTACTTGCTCACCAATCTGCATCCCTTCAGGAACCCCAAGAAAAAGGTACTGATTTTGTTTTTCTCCTTTTTAATAAACTGGTTTAATATTAAATTGTATTTTTGTTTTGTTTTGTATGATACATCCATTTCAATCAATGTAGAAACAAGATTGTACAAAATAAATAGAATGTGTAAGTATAAGAGAATGTATTATATTAGTTAGATTTTAAATATGTAATTTTATTTATGATTTACATCGGGAATTTGCCAGAATTATTTAATTTGTGAATTTGGACTCTAATTTCATTATTAACTAACCTATTCTCTTCTAGATTTTGCTATCCCCATGGGCCATATATCGAGTTTATACAGGTTCCACCAGGTTCCTGTAGACAACGTGTTAAAATGGCTTTATCTACATGTACATGGTACCATTACACACTTTTACCAAAGAACTACCGCTGCTTTTATATAAATATTGCTTATTTTTATATACCCCCCCTAGACCATCGTCCTACCACCACTAGATACCAGCGATGAGGCATTCATCAGACACATCAGTGATGTGATGCTATGGCAACCACGTGGGAGGAGCCACAAGGACTGGTTGCAAGGGGTGACGTTAGCTCTGCTCAGGAGCGGAGGAGTGACCGATGAGATCCTGAGACTACTAGAACCTGTGTGTATGGCAAAGGTATGAAGTGAACAAGTTAATTTAGTTCACTACGGCAACTTGGTAAACCGTGTACTATCTACCGGTATATGGGAAATGCACAATTGTGCATGTAGAAGGTTAAAGTGATCCATTATTTTTAAAAAGTTAACCTGTTCACTGCCATTATAGTCTCCCACCCCCCCCCCCCCCCCCCCACCCCCCTTGGCATTAGAAAGATCTCAAATAGCCCAGCTTATTTAGAGTTGAAGTTTTTGGAAATTATTTTTTAATGAAATTCTCCTGCAGATAGTTCAATATATAAATATAAGTTAATGGAGCTATAAGTTCAATATGAAATTAAGGTAAAAAACCTTGTAAATTTTTTGTTTTCAAACATGGTTATGCAACAAAAGAATGAAGGGAACTGTTTGTGGAATATGAAAATAAGCAGTGAAAAAGATAAATAATGCAGTTTGTACCCTTTGACAAATGATCTCGGAAGATATACTTCAAAATTTGATGTGTCAAAAAGTTTAATTATTATAATGTTATTTATTTGCTCTCTCTTTCTTTGTTCAGGTTGAGTTTGCTGAGAGAATGTTCCCATTTCTCATTCATGACATCCTGAAGGCAGACAATGTGGTTTATCATCTGACACTCTCGGAACAAGTGAGGGCGGTGTTCGCAAACTACACAGAAACGGCTGTCGGCAGTAGAGCCCCCACTCCCATGCCCGGCTCATTAGGTTTGTGCAAACTCTGTTAATAATACAGGTTACTTATATAGCGCTATTCACAACGTATCATAGCGCTTACAAAATAATATATCAAGTAATACATAACAAATTACAACAACATGAGACTTACAAACTATAAGAAATCAAGGAAAAAGGTAGGATTTTACGTGTTTTTTTAAAGGTACGTACATGAGGAATTTGTCTAATGTGCTGTGGTAGAGCATTCCATGATACGTCCCACAATATATGAATGCTTCCTAGTGAGTGGAGATTGTGCACACACTCTGTTTATGGTTGCATCGGTACGCATGTAGAAGGAGATGACATTGTTTCATACCGACATCTTATTATTCTAAGTATCGTTTTAGTGCCAAGATAGTCTACTCAAATTTCATGTGATTTTTGTTGTTGTTGTTGTTGTTAAGCAGTTTTCAGAAGCAGTTTTCAGCAATATTTTCTTCATCAAATTTCATGTGCATACAGACAGTCTTAAAACTTCCACATTGTACAATAATATCATGTTGTGTTATATTTCCCCAAAGTGTGATTGACTATTTGAATCTATTTTTGTTATCTTTGTATATAAATATAGATAATAGAGGTGAGGAGCTTGGGCAGAGGTCAGTCAAAACACTTCTGGATACAATCCACTACCTCCGAACGCAGAAAAGAACTAGCAGGTTTGTGCTTCACTATTCCTTCACATTTTGAAATATTCTTTGATGCATAGCTAAGGATAAGTAATCAGAATCTGCAAATGTTACTCTATGGAAATAAAATAAAAAACACAATGATTCCAATTTAGAATTTCTAGGTCTCTGAACGTTCCTCGTCAGTATAATGAACATTCATTCAGTATTTGATAGATTTGTGCTTATTTTGTACCTTGTTACTTGTTTTTCACCAGGCTTTCCAAGTACACTCTCTGGGATCAGAACTTCTGGCTAGAAGTAGACTTAAGTAGACCTGGTAATTACTAAAGCTACTCAAATGTAAATTAGACTAAAAACACAGCTATTTTTAAGGATATAGTGAACATAATGTCTACATTTGTTCAGAAGGCTGACTGTTTGTTAATTTCATTGTCTATTTTCATCAGGCTTTCCAAGTTCACTCCCTGGGACCAGAACTTCTGGCTTGAAGTGGACTACCTGGTGATCGCTAAGGCTGCTCAGATGTGCCAGGCTCACTTCACTTGTCTACTCTATTCTGAGATCTGGTGCAATTCACAGAGGTATTTATTATTACTTACCTAAATTATGAAGACAATTACATTCCTTCCCTAAAGCCATGATAATTACTTAAAGGGGACCACCAGGCAAAGGACAACACATTATTATATGTTTTGGTACCGTTTTGTGATATCAAATAGATACCCAACATTTTGCAAAGGGTTGTGTAATTCATAAACAAAGCAATTAATTTCCACCACTTACGGAACCACGGCTATCTCGTGGTTCCACACGGGCCAGGCATTTGCGAGTGCGCCAATGCAATTCACGCGTACGTCAATAGAATCCCGGATGATTCGTTCGCTCTGCATAGAGCGCCGCTGGCTCTGCTCGCAAAATAGTCTGCGCATTCAGAACTCATGACCGCATGGCTGAGAATGGTGATGCGTTTTCCAATTATATATTTTTTTCTGAATTTTTTTTTGTGTGAACTTATTGAAGGAATGGAATACTAAATATGTTACCTTTCTATAAAAAATATTATTATTTTTGGGTGGTGGTACACTTTAAATTTAAGAAAAATATATAATAAAATTAAATATCTTTTACATGATGATCATCCACAAACAATTTGTCTTCTATATCTACTTGTCAATTTGTATTTCAAGTTGTACACTTTGTCCTCCTTTCTCAGAATGGAGAACCCTAGCACTGGTCAGGGAGGAATGATGCCTTCCCTCAGTCAGGACTCCAGTGACTCTCCCTCTCTCAGCTCCCTGTCTACAGACACCGGTATCAACATCCAATCTCTCCTCATGGATGCCCTGGGGAGCATCGGGGAGCCTGACAGTGTGTATGGGTGCGGGGCAGGCAGGCTGGTGGATACCAGTGCAAGGTAAGACTATGATGATGATGGTGGTGGTGGTGACAAATATGGTGATGACGATAATGTTGGCGGTGATAATGATAATAAATTTGGTGGCATCAACATCCAATCACTCCTCATGGATGCCCTGGGGAGCATCGGGGAGCCTGACAATGTGTATGGATGTGGGGCAGGCAGGCTGGTGGATACAAGTGCGTGGTAAAGATAGGATTATGAAGACAATGATGATGTTGGTGATTATGATAATGAGGTAAAGATAGGATTATGATGGTGTTGGTGGTGGTGATGGTGATTATGATGAAGACAATGATGAAGATGATTAAGATGTCAAGATAGTGATGATGATGATCATGAATATGATGTTGTGTTTGCCAATGGTGTTATTGATTGTGATGATAAAGTTAAATATGATGATGGTGACGGCAATTGAGACTTCTGTTTTACTGTTATTATAGAATCCAAACCTATGAGCATGAAGGAGAGTGGGGTAAGGCACTTGCTGCGTATGACTTGCAGATGCAGTCTTCCAACGCAGAATGCACACAGCTGGGACTGTTACAGGTAAACACAACCTTCATACGTTAATGACTTGACTTGATCAGATATCCTTAATCATAAATAATTAATAAGTTGATTTCTCTCCAGTCTATAATTACAGGCAATATTACCAAAGCGGTTAACAAAGTTTAAAATGTTTAAGCATTTCTTTAAAGTGTTGAAGCCAATCATTTTTGGTATTATGCATTCTCTGTAAACCTCAGCCCCAGATAAGTAATGTGGTCTCAAATAGTAAAGTGATGAACACTCAAACCTGCTCTAGTGACCACCTGTCTTCAAAGATCATGAAGACCATGGTTTATACCTCCCTTTAATGGTCTTTGTAGACAGATTTGACTGTATATTGACTATCAGGGATGTTAGTTATTCCAGATTAATCTGGAATTCCAGATTTTGTTTTTACTTTTCCAAATTTGTTAAAAACTAAAAACAGTATTAACCCTTAGAACAGCTGATATATGGTATGAAAATGTTTTATAAACTTAGAATCTGTATCATTTGAAATTAAATGTTCAACTTTTCTGTCTATGAGCAGTATGTTAGCACACAGCTTGCTCGCTCATGATGATTTCCAGTTTTCTTGTTTGGTGTTACTTACTATACACGTATGCCTTTTCCTGTTGCAGGCCATGCAGAACTTTGGGCTCTCAGGGATCATGCAGACCTATCTGAAGGGCCAGCAACAGACCAGACAGGGGGAGACAATGCAGGATCTCAGAGAGTATCAGTATGAAGCGGCATGGAGGAATGCCATCTGGGATATAGACACAGAAGACAGGTACGATATACCATTTATTAAATTAGGTAACAAACACCGGACTGGCAGGGGTATTTGGCAAGGGGGAGAACTCGGCCAACTACAAGCAAACATTAAAAGCAAACAGGCTGCTAAAGATCAGGACCGCAAGATTATTAATGTTTCGTTGATAGTACTTGCTGCATCGCAACGGCAAGTTGCGAGTATGGAGCATGCTAGCGGTATCCGTATGCTGGAATGTAGGTGGCCAAGTTTACCAGCGTGGTCAAGTTCCCTTGCACTGCTCTAATCGAGACTGAATAAGAAATACATTTCCATTCATAATTTTCAGCAAAGGTATTAATATGTAATGGAACTGAGATATGATCAGGATCAGGCAGTGTTGAGAAATTAGATCTTAATTTAGAAATGTAAGACATTGTCATGCAAATAATTTATATCAGTGGCTTTAGTTATGTTTATTGTAATTGTTCAAAGAAGCAGTTTGTCTGTTTCATTAAACATGACAGTCTAATGAGTTGCCCTTTGTTTTCATTGCAGCTGTGATGAGGCCATGTTTGGTTACCATGGCAACATCTTCAGTGCCATGAGCAACCTGAGGAGCCGTGATGCTGTGTCGTTCAACGCATCCGTCGACAGAGCTACCCAAGGCCTGGTATCCCTGCTAGCTGATGTTAGTATGGAGAGTGTACAGGGGATATATCCTATCTTAGCCAAGCTGCACTGCCTCGTTGAGCTGGCTGAGTTTGCTCCACTAATTCTCAGGTACAATAATATGGTTGCCATCATAATTGTCATAACTTTGTCATTGTTTTCATCACCATCACCATCACCATAATCATCATCACAAACGTTGACCTGGCCTTGCCAATAAGTGCGTTCCTCTCAACCGGCAACGCTTGACACAACTTCTCAAAATGATAATCATCACAATCATAATTTTTCAACATTAGCATCTTTTTCATTGTCACTACCATCATCACCACTGCCATTGTCACTACCATCATCACCACTGCCATTGTCATCATCAATACCATCATCATCACCCTCATCATTATCACCATCATCAACAACATCATCATCATCACCCTCATCATTATCACCATCATCATCATCGCCATCGCCATCACCATCATCATCAATATCATCTAGTTGATGATGATGATGACATCATTTAGATGTTGTGACACTGTGGTCCCTAGTTTACCCACAGGCCAAGCCATGCCTAGTGTGGATATACAGACCACAGAAATAAAGGGCCCCCTCGTGGGCCCGTGGTACTAGCCGACGGTTGCCTGAGAGATGTTGGGCAACTGTGCGATTATACCTCACATTTATTTCTATTAGATTTTTCCTTTTAATGGTTTAGTTTTAGGCCTCTATCTACATCAACATTTAGCTGTCATCAGCATCGTATCAGCATTATCATTCTATGCATCATCATAATCAACATCACTTTTTTTCATTATCTTCATTTTGCACAACATCCCCATAATCTTTTTCATCATCATCATCATCACAGAGCTGCCAAGTAGTACGATTTTTTAAATGTAAATACGGCAGTACGATTTTTTTTAAAATAGTAAAGGTCGGTAAACGGCCAAAAAATGGATGTTGAACCCTGATAAACTATTTATAATGATACATATTTAAGATATAACACAAATAAATAAAACAAACTAATAAAAACACTGGTGTGATCAACAGAACCAACTTTTATATTAATGCGCTCGTAAAGGGTATTTTTGCTGCGCGAATTGGCTTCACAAAAAATATGATTACATTTTTTAAATTTTTAGGATAGCCAGTATGATTTTTTCTTCTCTAGAGGTTGGCAGCTCTGCACATATGCATATTTAGTGGCGTACTCATTCATTATGTATGTTTTGCACTTATGAAAATAAAATAAAATATAAAGTTTCTAAACATAATTTTGCTGTGCAAAAAATACTGATTTCCTCAGCAAAATACTGATTTTGGGGTGTTAGAATACTGAAAAGCTCAAATAAAACTTGGCAGCTCTGTCATCATCATCATCATCATCACTTTAACTCCATAACCCTCATCAGTTGACAGAGCTGGTCTCCTAGAATACTTCAGGCATAAGTCAATCATTGAAGTTCAGATTTTGCAATATCCATTAATTTCTTTTCTGTTAATTTGTGATATTTGATGAACTTTACCTCATTGCAATGCATAATCTTCACTCAAAACTGCTGCATATATCTCATGCACTATTTGTTTATTTTAGGCTTATTTGATCCAGAGGTATTCATGATGATTGTGTTTCTGTTATCCATAGGCCAGAGACAAACCCAACACCTGTGTTCAACAAGTGGACAGCACAGCTCCCTCTGTTGGCCAACGACTTCCAATTCAGTGAACCCACGCTGGCCCTCCGCTCCTCCCTCATCCGCTTGGTGCATGATGGGAAGGCCAGACGTCGCAGCAAGGCAATGCATGATGGGATTGAAGGCCATCTCAAGACTCACATCCAGTGGGCCAGAGATGCAGGGAGATACCAGGTAAATGAAAACCAATAATGATTATAATAATAAGTTAAAAATATAAAGTGCATTAATATGAACTAGAAAATCAATGTAACCCACACCTATTTTATACAGCTCCTGCCCTATAGCAGTTGAGCACTGTACGATTATTTGCAGTATACTACCATTTGATACTTCCTAATATGAAAAGTACATCCCCTTGCACTTAACAAATAGGTCATTCCAAGCAAACATGAACTCATGGTTTGACCATAAAAATATTCCTTGTGTCGTTTGAATTCTTCGAACTTTTTACAAATCTGAATTCAAAATCGCTAAGTGCTTGTTGCTTTGTTGTTGTAAAAATGTATTTTTTATTATTCAATTGTTCTCTGCCTATGATTCACAGTGTGCAGAGAAGGCAGTTTGTCTACTGAAGGAGTTTGATGAGAATACGAGTCAGACCAGTGCCATGGAGGAGGCCCAGCTATTCTGGGCCAAGGATGAGAAGACCACAGCTCTGCACCTCATCAAAGCCATCACTGACAAGTTCTCAAAGGTAAGTGAAACTAGTTACTAGTTTCATGGGGGCCATCTACAAAGTACGTACGCACATGAGGGGGGGGGGGGGGGGGGGTTCACGCTGATGCATACGCTACATTCAACCACATGCAATTTCGGACAATAATTTGCGTACGTACTTTGTAGATGGCCCCTAGGGTGTTTCACTACACACAAAAAGGAAGGTGAGTTAGCTCAGTTGGAAGCGCATCTGACTTGGATGCGCAGGATCCCTGGTTCAAATCCAACCATTCAGACAATGCGTCTTTTATCACACAATAAATTTGAGATAACTCTCGTTGTTGTTTGTTAACGTCCTCCCCCGTGCTTCCTATGCAGGAAGGGATTCACTGAAAACAGACCGTACCTCGGATAGGACAATTAATGGCAGTCCAGTATATGACACAGTCACACCTTATGCACGCTAAGAACCTAGTCTACTTCTCAAAAAGAGTAGGAAGTTAACCTGGTTGACTAGTAACAACCAACATATGGCAAGAATCTTCAGAATTAAAGGAGACAGTTCAATACAAAGAAGAAGAAGAAATCTGGTGATAATGGGCCCCTTGAATTGATGCTGTAATCAGTTTGAGTGTTTAGTGACCCCCCCCCCCCCCCCCCCCCCCCTGTCGCAGAACACCCCACATACATGTACATGTAAGTGTAAGACACAATTTACAGAGGAGGTTTATGTAAAACCATGATTTATAACTATGGAGGGCCATTTGTACAATTATGGTGTTCTCAAATGGTCAATTTATATTTGTTACAGCTGGTTATTAGCAAACCCGAAGGGTCCATATCATTACAAATTAGCAAATGTGATTTTGACCCATGGTTTACATAAACCCCCTTCTCGAATTCCAGCCAAATTTGCGCTTTGCCCGTTGGCATATAAATGTAATATTCCGTAGTAAATGATAAAGATTATAAGCAAGTGCACCATTTCTTTCACCATTCAGTCACCAGAGAGTACGTCCTACACTGGCTACGCAACAGCACTCAGTATCCATGGCAACTGGCTGGCTGAGACTAGGACCCAGAGCCCTAATGTCATCATGGAGGACTACCTGGAGAAGGTTTGTATTCTTGGGCTTTCTTCACAAATGTAAAGAACACCGTATGCAACGCTCGAAATTGGCGTAGGCCTGATGGCCCGGGGCCAGTAAAAGTTGCGGTCGGGCCAGTAAAAACATGAAAATGCCAAAGTTTGGTGGCCCGATCGGGACACCAAATGTTTAAACCATAAGAAGACAACATCAAGGAATATAAATCGCAAGTTTGACACCTCTTAAAAACACTTTAATCGTGATTGAAATATTTGCAAGAAATGAAAAGGAGGGACATAAAAAGTCGCAAGCGCACTTGCGCTAGTTGAATGAATCCTTATTTATGCCTACAAATATGTGCTATTTCCTCATATGAACACTCTCCCTTGAATTATCTACTTCTTGCATGATAAATCATGGTAAACTTAAACAACTTCCAGAGGTGTGTAATCACTAAAAGCAAAAGCATGCTTATGCTGTTTTCTTAATTTCACACACACCCCCTGGAAACCTTTGCAACATGTAGAATATAAACATAGATCAACCAATCCACAGAGGGAGTGTGCACATGCATGCTAAGACCTATCAAAACACATGTCTAGCTTTTCACATTCATTCATATTGCAAAGTGCAGTGTTGCGATATCGTCCGCGATACCATCAATAAAGGGGAATAATTTCATCTTTCGGATCATTATTCATTTTTTTGAAGGTATTAGAAGGAATCATGTTTACAAGGTAGAGACTTGTGGCTACTTCGAACTATTTAAGGTTTTAAAATAACAAAGATTTAAGTGATTTAATTTCTCGATTTGCCAATATATCTTAGCTCTGCTCAGTCCCATGTGTGCTTTTTTGTGTTGGTGATTTTATGGACTATAAAATAACAAAATCGTACATGGAAAAGGGCTTAGTTTCATCAGTTGATGACTCTTAGATGAAACTGCTCGATTCTAGGTTAGGTTTTGTTTATTCACTGATGGATTTCTTTAATGATGGTGATAATTTTAACACATAACTTCCATAATTTCACAGTTAATGACCGAGTAGTCATGACTCATGATGTTTTTCTTTTTTCTTTGTTTGTAAAAATTTTTTTCGGGCCACCAGAAAAAAAAGAGATAATTTCGAGCATTGGAATAACAAATGAAGGCTAAACATTGCCCAGTACCCTGAAACTATGAATATGGTTATTGTATTAATTTTACTTTTGTTTTTCCTTATTTTTTTCGGGCCAGTAGATTTTGGTTTCGGGCCACCAAAATTGGAAAAATACTAATTTTACTGGCCCGACCGGGCCACCAGCAAAAAAAGTTAATTTCGAGCATTGCCGTATGAAACATAGTTTTCCGAATTTTCGCCCATAGGGCTTCGTCAGGGTTTATTAGACTGATCAGTCTAATAAACCCTATGGGCGAAAATTCAGAAAACTATGTGTTCTTTATTAACGTTTTGTTTGTCTTTTTCACCACACCAACGCAGACCAACTTTTTAAACTTAAATAGATAGATAGATAGAACAGATTTTTAAAATGCCAGCGATAGATGCCTACCACTCCCTGGCTAGGTTTGCCAAAGCTCAGTACTAATACTTGTGGTTTCCTAAGAAAATTGCTATATTGATTGTTGCATTAATTGTCATTATGAAACTATACAAAAAAACACTGCCTTCCATTTGATTATACCAATTTTCTTAGGCTGTGAACATCTTTGGTGAGAATGATGACCTGACGACGCCAGCGATAGACGCCTACCACTCCCTGGCCAGGTTTGCCGATGCCCAGTATCAGAGACTCGTGGACTACATGAAGTCAAAGGATTACGAGGCAAAGAGGGCGCTGTTAAAGAACTCTCAGGAAAATGTGGAGAAGTTGCGAGCGTTGGGTTTGGACACTAAGGATAGGTGAGAATTTGTGTATTTTTTCTCAAAAGAGCTTTTGATGCTTGTAGTAATTGATTTGTGGTAATTGATAATTTTGTGTAAATGGCGTTTTTTTATGTCATTTGTTTACTAGATGAATAGATTGTTACAATCTCGCAGAAGGTGTCAGTGCAGTAGAATCTGTAAATGTAGCATTGTTAATTGGAACTTTGAAGATCACTTCAACATCACTGCAATATTCTCCAGAGATCTTCAAATATAATATTATATCATTCATGAAAAAATGAATTTTAAAGAGTTCAAGAAGGAAACACAGCTCTTTCTGCTCAGACCCAACTTTGTCTTATTGAACAGATATTCAGGATATTCCTTCATCATCTGTTTGAACAGATAATTCCGCATCCTAGCGATGCAGTCTGAGATAGACCAAAAGGAGGTTGAACCGCTGAAAGGTGGAGGAAAGGATATACTTCTGCTGAGAGCTATGGAGTGCTGCCTGCACTGTCTGGAGTCAGCTGATAAGTCACATGATCAGTTACACATCCAATCACATGACCAATGGGTTCTCAGGGTTCTTTATTCATTAGTCAAACAGGAATCCGCTGCACAGATATTTCAGGACTTTTACAACCACAATTTAACATAATTAATTTATATTTCGTTTATATTAATTTCAGTAGATATTAAAGATTAATTTAATGCTCTTTCAAGTAGATGTTTAGTTTCATTTTTGTTGTTTTTACAGATATTTCCGTATCCTAGCGAAGCAGTCCGAGATAGACCAGAAGGAGGTTGAATCTCTGAAGGAGGATCGGAGGATCTTTCTGCTGAGAGCCATGGAGTGCTACCTGCACTGCCTGGAGTCAGCTGATCGGTCACATGACCAGCGAGTGTTCCGGGTGTGCTCGCTGTGGTTTGAGAACTGCGTGGACGAGGAGGTGTCGCAGCTGCTTGAGGAGAGTGTGCTGAGGATCGAGAGCAGGAAGTTTCTCCCCATGATGTACCAGGTCAGTTTGATGCATCTAACATCAATGTTCATGTTTGTCTCCATGATGTACCAGGTCAATTTGATGCATCTAACATTAATGTTCAGGTTTCTAACCCATGATGTACCAGGTCAGTTCGATGCATCTAACATCAATGTTCAGGTTTCTAACCCATGATGTACCAGGTCAGTTCGATGCATCTAACATCAATGTTCAGGTTTCTGCCCATGATGTACCAGGTCAGTTTGATGCATCTAACATCAATGTTCATGTTTGTCTCCATGATGTACCAGGTCAATTTGATGCATCTAACATTAATGTTCAGGTTTCTAACCCATGATGTACCAGGTCAGTTCGATGCATCTAACATCAATGTTCAGGTTTCTAACCCATGATGTACCAGGTCAGTTCGATGCATCTAACATCAATGTTCAGGTTTCTGCCCATGATGTACCAGGTCAGTTTGATGCATCTAACATTAATGTTCAGGTTTCTAACCCATGATGTACCAGGTCAGTTCGATGCATCTAACATCAATGTTCAGGTTTCTACCCATGATGTACCAGGTCAGTTTGATGCATCTAACATCAATGTTCAGGTTTCTGCCCATGATGTACCAGGTCAGTTTGATGCATCTAACATCAATGTTCAGGTTTCTACCCATGATGTACCAGGTCAGTTTGATGCATCTAACATCAATGTTCAGGTTTATACCCATGATGTACCAGGTCAGTTTGATGCATCTAACATCAATGTTCAGGTTTCTACCCATGATGTACCAGGTCAGTTTGATGCATCTAACATCAATGTTCAGGTTTCTGCCCATGATGTACCAGGTCAGTTTGATGCATCTAACATCAGTGTTCAGGTTTCTACCCATGATGCACCAGGTCAGTTTGATGCATCTAACATCAATGTTCAGGTTTCTACCCATGATGCACCAGGTCAGTTTGATGTATCTAACATCAATGTTCAGGTTTCTCCCCATGATGTACCAGGTCAGTTTGATGCATCTAACATCAATGTTCAGGTTTCTACCCATGATGTACCAGGTCAGTTTGATGCATCAAACATCAATGTTCAGAATTTGAACCATTTAGAAGCAGTTTGGAACCAGTCTTTCTCCTTAGCCCGTTCTCTACGAGTTTATGAAATCCCTATAGACTTTGTACACAACCCCCTCGGTTCCTGTGGTCAAGGGGTTAATACAAGATCAGCAAACAAGGCTCGCCTTACCTGTGGCGCTGGTGGCAATGTCCACCAGAAATTGTTATTTGACCACTAGAAACTATAGTATTGGCCACTGCTGCCTGATGCTGTCATTTTGGCCACCTGAAAGAAATGCTTGTGGGAGAGCCCTGGTGAATTTATGGACATTTTTACATCATCTCTTGAGATATTATTTTCATTAACAAAATATTACAATATAAGACATGGTTTTATCTTAATACGTTGAGAAGCTTATAATTTTACAGAAATCACACAATTAGGAAATTCTTCCAAATAACCAGAAAGTTAGAATGAATTTTTCCGTCACTCAGGCAGCTTGCTCCGCCACTGAGACTCGAGGCAGAAAAGCATCCCATTGCATCATGATAACTTTAGAGCAATCACATACAATTGCTGGGAACTTTCAATGAAAATCTTTGTGTTTTAATGTGCAATATATAATACATAATATGGAAATATCAATTACTCAGCTTGCAGCAAGGATGACCACTAAGACACAGGGCAAGGAGGCATTCCACCGCATCCTGACGATCCTGCTGGAGAAAGTTGCCACTGACCACCCGCACCACGCCTTGCCAGTTATTCTGGCCCTTGCCAACGCTAATAAGGATGCGACCATTACGAACAGAAGAAGCAAGATTGGACGTGGGAGCAGTGGCGCCGATTCCTTATCACAGACTGACAAGGTATGAAGAATACATATTTAAGTGTTGGTATTGTTGTACCGTGAATAAATGCCTCATAGAGAAAGGTAGCTACTGACCATGCACTACCGGTCATCTTAGCTCTGGCCAATGCTAACAAAGATGCGGCCATCACAAATAAGAGAAATAAGATTGGACGTGGTAGCAGTGGACCTGATTCTCTCTCATAAACAGACAAGGTATTAACCAAAACATATTTAGTTGTTGGTATTGTATTAAAGTGAATAATTGCCTCATAGAGAAAGGCAGCTACTAACCACACCCTATCGGTCATGTTAGCTCTGGCCGATACTAACAAAGATGCGGCCATTATGAATAGCAGAAGTAAGTGGACGTGGTAGTAGTGTAGCCCACTCCCTCTTACAAACGGACAAGGTATTGAGAATACATTATGTAATTATTGGTATTATTGTAACATGAACTACTGACCATCCCCACCACGCCTTGCTGGTCATATTGGCCCGTATTCACAAAGGAGGTTTGTACAAACCATGGTTCAAACCGAGGTTTACATCTATAGAATTCCAATTGTAAACTGATGGAGAGAGAATGTGTACTATCAACATTGTTAACAAGTAAGAAATTTACATTCTCTCTCCATCAGTTTACAATTGGCATTCCATAGATGTAAACCTCGGTTTGAACCATGGTTTGTACAAACCTCCTTTGTGAATACGGGCCTATGGCTCTGGCTAATAAGGATGCAGCCATCATGAAACAGGAGAAGCAAAATGTGATGTGGTAGTAGTGGTGCTGATTCTCTCTCACTAAAAGACAAAGCTCCAACATATAATAAATAATTGTGGATTTATTAGAAACTAAATTAGTACATGAATATGAGTAAAATTCAATAAATTTATCTGTGACGAAAAAGTGACAAAAACAAAATTGAATGAAAGGATTCTGCGATTCAAGAACCTTTTTCAGAAGCCAAAATATATATGTGGTTTGAGACTGGATTATAATATGTTGTATCCTGTGTTCTATTTACTAGAGTTGTCACAGAATAGGTCCTAAGGATCATATGCAAGCAGTAAGTGGCATTTTTCTTCAAATGTAATACTTGTAAAATAGGAAAGAAATTAAACTAATATTTTGATCATATGTAGGTAAAAGGGAAAAAATGCAAACAAATGGTATACCATAATTGTTTTGCCACAGGAGCGCATGCAAGCAGCTAAGGACATGTGCAGTAGACTGGAGGGGTCCTCTCCATGTCGTGAGATCATCCCTGCTATGAACAAACTCTCAGATGCTTACATCAAACTGGCTTACTGGGACGTGTCCCAATACAAGAAAGAGACGAGTAAGTTATTCTGATTTAATCTTTTCTTTAACCCATTCAGGGCTAGTGTCTAGTCCTAAAAATAGTTTGGATAGGGTAATTTGAGAATAATTATGTGTGTTTACTTAAAGTCTGTATTAATGGAATAAGAAACAAAAAACTTTTCAGGATTAGTGTTAAAGCTAAGTCATATCTCATACTCTCTGTGAATCTTCTTGGCCTTTCTTGTTGTTTTGAATTAGTCACATTGCAAATGCCCAATTTAACCCCTTGACTACGGGAACTGGGTGGGTTGTGTACAAAGTCTATGGATATTTCAGAATCTTGAAGGGAACGGGTTAATATTATCAGCAAGAAGATTAGAAGTTTTGTTTTGGATGGTACCAGCCTTTCTTTATTGTCTCCGCAGAACCTATCAAGATTCCAGACAGCCAGCCTTTGAACCACATCTCATCCCTCCATCACGTCGCTGTGCCCACCCTAGAGCTTGCAGTGGATCCTTCCTGTCGCTATGACAACATAGTCCACGTCACAGGCTTTGAGAGGATCTTTAAGCTGGCTGGAGGACTGAACCTCCCCAAGATCATCACATGTCAGGGGTCAGACGGCGTCAAGAGGAGGCAGCTTGTTAAGGTGAGGGTGAAGATGATGTTGCTGATAGGGTGGGTCATGGTGGTGGTGGTGATGATGATGATGATGATGACGATGATGGCAGCAACGACGACAACAGGGACGACAGTGATGATGATAATGGTGATGACGATGATGATAATGATGATAATGATGATGATAATGATGATGAGGATGATGATGACGGCGATTAAGGTGGTGATGATGATGATGACGGCGATTAAGGTGGTGATGATGATGATGAAGACAACGATGTTAGTGACTATGATGATGATGATGATGATGATGACGACAATGACTAAGACTTACCTTTGACTTACATTTGCATTTGTTTTCCTCAGGCCAATGATGACTTGAGACAAGATGCAGTGATGCAACAGGTGTTTGGTTTGGTCAATCAGCTCCTCAACAAGAACACTGAAGCCAGGAGGAGGAAGCTACAGATCCGGAGATACAAGGTATATAGTGGACTTTGATTTGTAGTATGTATGTTGAGATTTTCTGAAGACGATCAGAATATTGAGCGATGACTTGGTCCTTCTTGGGACCACCACTATTCCAAGAAAGAATTGGATGTGGGTGTAATGTAAAATTCCCTTTCAAATTTCTCTTCACTATGGAATCTTACTTATCTAATATGTCAGATTAAACAAATATAAACATTGATTCTTACTTTCATATGTTTTATAATTATGCTTCTAAACAGGTAATTCCATTGTGTCAGGAAAATGGTGTGTTAGAGTGGTGCGAAGGGACCATGCCTTTGTGTCTGTACTTGATGGGAGATTGTAAGACCAACCATGGATTACTTGAATGTCAAACAAATTGTTTGAATTATGCATTTCATTTCATTATTATTATTTTCAATTGTTAGTTTTTGATTTGCTTAAAAGTGTGTTTCATTTCAATATTTTGCTTGTTTTATGTATCAGGTTGTTCCGTTGTGTCAGAAGAGTGGTTTATTAGAGTGGTGCGAAGGCACCGTGCCTTTAGGTCAGTACCTGGTGGGAGACCAGAAGACTAACTATGGCGCCCACAAGCTCTACCGTCAAACCGACTGGACCTCCTCAACAGCCAGGGGCAAGATGGCCGTGAGTATTGAACTTTTTTCAATATAATGATAATAGTCCACTTTTATATAGCGCTTGATCACTGAAGTCTCAAGAGCTGGAAGCATTATGACCGTAGCTTATTATAAATTAGAAGACTTACCATGGCTATCATAAAACCTTTTTGATTATTCCCTTCTGACTGGACCTCTACACACTGCAGAGGCAAGGATGTGAATATAAGTGTTAATATTAGAGTACCAAATTAAGTGCTTTTTGCTAAATCATATAATTCTTAATGGGTTTTTGTTCTTAAATTAAATCATCAATATTTCAATAACAAAGTGGAAATGTGAAAAACAAAAAAAGCATTATACTTTTACTGAGTTAGTTGAGGGCAGTGTGCCACCATGCCCCTAGGTCTGTCATCATTGACAATTATACTTTCATTGCTGAAGAGGATCAAAACAAGCCTTTTTAGCATGAAAGAAACGCTAGAACTGCAAGTGAGTTTGGTCGATTCGGACAAAGTTTCCTAGATCCCTTTAATATAAGTAAATGTTTTGTTTGGATGTTTTTATTCTTGATATTTCATTTCATTTCAGTTTATTTACATTCTTCATAAAAACATCAAAAGATACAATATATAAATTATTACAATAAGTTATACAAAATAAATGTCGATTAGAATTAAATAGCAAATTAAATCAATTGAGAATGTGGGGCCAACTTGGAAGAGCATAAGCCTTATTTGGTGTTGACCCCGGTTAAGAAAGAAAAATATTATAATGCAAGAGGAAGTGTTTTTTGAATTAAACAAATAGACACTTTAAAAACAAATAATATTTTACACATATTCTAGTCAGTGTATCCTACAAATACAACTATATATCCTATCCATAACAAATCACACATTCAAGTACATACCCACGCAAACACACATACATGCCCTAACCATTTCATATTGACGAGTTCTCTAACAAAGTTATTTTGAGTTTTCGTTTAAAAGTATTGAGAGTTAGACTTTTGCATATTTCTAAAGTGAGGTCATTCCAAATTATAGGGCCTTTATAAAATATAGAGTGTTTAGAAAACACCGTTCTAACTTTAGGTAAATGATAGTTTGATGCAGATCTTGTATTATAATTATGATAATCCAAATTAAAAGAAAAGTAAGAGCATAATCTATCCAGAATTTTGTTTCTAGAACACAAATACATAAAAATTGCAATATTATAATTATTCAAACAAAAAATATTGAGTATTTTCAAGTGTTCAAAAATTGGTTTTGTGTGGGCAAGGTATGAAGAGTGTGAAATAATTCTGACAGCCTTCTTTTGTAACAAAAACAATCTAGATACATAATAATCATTAGAATTAGCCCAAGTTATGTTACAATAATTCAAGTGTGGAAGAATAATAGCATTATATAACACTTTCAAAATACTCTGAGGGAAAAATTTTAGCTTGTTTATAACACCAATGCTTTTAGATACTGTGTTGCAGACGACACCAATGTGTTCATGCCATGTCAATCCACTATCTATGGTCACTCCTAAGAATTTCAATGAAGAGACCTTCTCTATATATTGATTACCTATTTTAATATTAAAATCATATTCAATATGTCTTTTAGTGAAGACCATATATTTTGTTTTATTTACATTTAAGACCAATTTATTTACAAGTAACCAATCAAAAAGCTTCTCTAATTCTTGATTAAAATTTTCCATTAAAGTATGTGGATCGTCATGAGTCATGAACACACTGGTGTCATCTGCAAACTGAATGAAATTTAAACGTTCAGAAATGTTACATAAATCATTCATATAAACTAAAAACAATAGTGGTCCCAGGATAGAGCCCTGGGGCACTCCACATCTTATTTGTCTCATTTCTGATTTACTATCATTAATCACAACATATTGTTTTCGATCCAACAAATAACTTATACACCAATCTACTAATACACCTCTAATTCCATATGTTCTTAATTTGTTTACTAAAATAGAATGATCAAGAGTGTCAAATGCCTTACTAAGGTCAAGGAACAAGCCCAACATGATTCTTTTATTATCAAAACAAAAATTTACTTTATGAATAAACTCAAGTAAGGCTGAAGATGTATAAAAACAAAATTTGATAAAATAAAGAAATATATATACATTATTTTGTTAATGTTTATGTTTGATTCCAGGCTGCCCACGCGTCAGGAGAAAATACCAAGAAGTTCTCGGAATTCAACCGGGTCTGCAGAAACTTCCAGCCTGTCTTCCATCACTTCCTGTTAGAGCGGTTCTTGGACCCGGCAGACTGGTTTGAGAAGAGGCTGGCATACACTCGCAGTATGGCCACAGGATCCATTGGTAAGCTTTACTAAATACTCTTCGTTGATAACAATGCAAATATCCAAGAATTCTCCTGGATCTGTAAAAACATGCAACTGGTCTTCCATCACTTCTTGATAAATTAGTTTCTGTACCCGGCAGACTGGTTTGAGAAGAGACTCGCATACACTCGGTAGTGTGGCCACAGGATCTATTGGTAAGGCCCATGTATACTGCTTTGATAACAATGCAAAGTTTAAATAGTTTGTGCAGGTTTGCAAAAATTCCCATTCGGTCTTTGATCACTTCTTGATAGATTAGTTTCTGGACCCAGCAGACTGGTTTGAGGAAAGGCATACACTTGCATTGTGGCCACAGGGTCTATTGGCAAGATACACCTCTTTGCTTTTTTAATAAACCTGGGTCGAGAGCAGCAAATGGGGATACATTTTCTTGCTGACAGGCATTCTTTGGGTTTGAACTTGGGACCTCACGATTGGAAGGCACACGCTCTACCAATCTTGCCACACCACATCCACATAACAGACATGAACATACTGAATGATTTATTATCAGCAATGTTTCGCTCTCTTTTCCAGATAATTTACAAGTGATCTCTTCTGTTTTTGTCTTTCTCTCCTTCTCCTAGTTGGCTATGTGGTAGGTCTTGGTGACAGACATGTGCAGAACATCTTGATTGACTGCAACACAGCAGAGCTGGTTCACATTGATCTGGGTAAGAGAAGCTTTGCTTCAGTCAACCTTATTTACATGAACCTTAATTAAAGGGATCTAGTAATTTTGTTGACTTTGGTGAAATGCAAAGTGATATTCACTAACTCATTGCACTCACTTTGTACACGGTTTTGACGATCCAGTGGATACTTTAACGTGTGAACACTTGAATCGTAAATATCTTTTTAACGAAAGGGAAATTTGAAAAACCCAAACCTGTCCCATGCTTATATTATGCATACAACAAGGTATGAGGGAACAGCTAGAATTCCAATTGGATTTTGAGGATTTGGACAATGTTACTAAGTCCCTTTACTTAAAGTGTTCCAAGTAAGTCTTGAGGACATATCAGATCACAGAAATAAACAATATTGGCATTTTACCAACCATTTGCCTGTTTTTGCACATGTCAAACAAAGTTACTAGATCCCTTTATGTAAGTAATACATTTACATTAAAAGAGTTTCTGGGAAGTACCACTATCAATATAAAGAATTTAATTTGTTGTGGGAAGTTAATTTTCATTTTGCGATCACCAATGTATGGATAAAGACCTATAAGTAAGCTCAAGGACTTTTAGCCATCCACAAATGAAAAGACGTGGTTGAGTCAAATAAAGACAAGAACATAAAACTGAAAGATGTAGATCAATTTTACCTTTAGTTGGACCAACAAAATAAAAAGAAATACAATAAAACTGCTCAAGACAACTACTTGGGTAATAATGCCATGACTGCTTTAAACATGAACAACTTTGAAATTCTTTACATTTTCTATGCCTTTGCGACGAAGCCGCTGGAGGCTTTATTTGCCATTATGGAAACCTTTTTGTTTTGTAAACTGTAGTGAGTGTCATTATTACTAAATTCCTCAATAATGTAACTTTACTCCAATAAATTGCACTGTATTAATCAGTTGATCACCAGTTCTAACCAATAAATATATTTTTTTTTCATTTCAGGTATTGCGTTTGAGCAGGGGCGTAATCTGCCAACCCCCGAGACGGTGCCCTTCCGTCTGACCAGAGACTTGGTTGATGCTATGGGGGTGGCTGGGGTTGAGGGAGTCTTTAGAAGGCATAGCACCCTAATTCTCTTATCTTATTATCATTTTCCCCTTAAATTTCCAATTTACTCAATTTGGCCTGAACTCTTATCAGTGGCTGAACTTCAATCCGGGCTAAAACAACATAAATTACCAGTAACTTGTAATACCATTTCACACCTGTGGACTTTCACTAGCCCAATGATGGTTGCTATTTGCCACCAGAGATATTCTTATCATATCAAACCCTGTAGCTTTGAAAATGTTTATCCATGTGGTGCCATTGTGAAGCATGCTTTTTAACTGAATGTGCTTATCCTGTATTTTTAATAGACAGGAATATATCAATAATATGATATATAAATAAAAGAAGTAATATCTATTTTGCATGTTGTAACCCTGTTGCGTGGTTTGCCTACTGTTGATACCAACAGATGCAGTGAGAAGACGATGGAGGTGATGCGTAACTCCAGGGAGGCTTTGCTGACTGTGGTAGAGGTGAGTAGTTGTACAATCCATGTAATTCTTTCTTTCAGACTGCAAATTCTTCTCTTCTTCTTTCTCTGTTAAGGTACAGTCCACCAGCGCGTCATATTCTCGTCCCATTGGGTGCTGCGCCTTTGTACAAGGTGGTGCTCTGCATTCATGCTAACTTAAACTATGTGGAAATAAAATCTGTTGTGCTATAATTAAGTTGGATTTTCTGCACCTCCTGTTTGAAATGGTCAGGCAAGATTGTGATAGTCCCTTGAATTTGTCATCCACCCCAACCTCTCCTAAAAATAAATATACATATCCTATAAAGGGGATACTTGTTATAGAGAGCTTCTGAGCTCTCTTTATAACAAGGTGATTTCACCGGTTTGAGCTCTTTAAATTCTGTTGGTTTTTTACCTTGTATTTTACAAAATAACTGTTATAACGAGGTAATTTGTATGGTCCCAAGCACCTTGCTATACTATAGTTATGTGTTATACTATAGTGTGTGCAAACTAGTTACCACTGTTTGTTACAGTGTTCATTGAGACTATACATACAATACCATTTTTCCTGCATCTTCAGTTTCTATTTTTATAATCTGTACTCTACTTCATAATATATAATTTGGGTCTAGTCTTCTATTATTAGGGTCATGTCTTTGATTCACTGTGTTCTTATATGTTGGTCTTTTTTTGTGTTCCTTTGTATCTACACGTCTTGCTGTATGACCCTCTACATACATGGACCATGTCCCCAGCCCGAGCACTAGCCCTGCAGCAGCTTGAGTGCACAGAGTTTGGAAATGCCTCCGAGTTGAACAACACCTCGACAGACACTCAAGACATCCTGATCTCTGTCGCTTTTATGATTTGCTTTTTTCTAATCTATTCGTCATATTTTAATAACCATTTATCATTCTTACTTCTAGGTCCTACTGTATGACCCTCTGTACACATGGACCATGTCCCCCGCAAGAGCACTAGCCCTGCAACAGCTGGACCGCACAGAGCTAGGCGATGCCTCCGAGCTGAACAACACCTCAACAGACACTCAAGACATCCTGATCTCTGTCGCCTATATGATTTGCTTTTTTCTAATATATTTGTCATATTTTAATAACCATTTATCATTCTCACTTCTAGGTCCTACTGTATGACCCTCTATACACATGGACCATGTCTCCAGCCCGAGCCCTGGCCCTGCAACAGCTGGACCGCACAGAGCTTGGAGATGCCTCCGAGCTGAACAACACCTCAACAGATGCTCACGACATCCTGACCTCGGTGAGTGGCAGTAGTCCCATGAACAAGGGCGAGGATGTCAACCAGGTGGCAGAGAGGGTGTTGCTGAGGCTTAGACAGAAGCTTGGAGGGGTGGAAGATGGCGTCACACTCAGCATTGCAGGACAGGTTAGTCTTCTGATCCAGGAGGCTAGAGACCCGAAGAACCTGTCCAGACTCTTCCCTGGCTGGCAACCTTGGATATGATCCTAATCCTGTCAGCCATAAGGATATTCTTCAAGGACAAAACTTCAGAATTTATCAAGCTTCAGCTGTGGATTGTAAGCCGAGATATCATCTATGACAATCATCATGGTAACCTAGATATTTATGACTTGGTCCATAATTGTCATTGATGGTAACATTGATGATTCCAGAAGCTAGAGCCCCCACAAAACCTGTCCAGACGATTTGCTGAATGGCTGCTGTGGATATGATGCTTATCATGTCAGCCAAAACGTTGTTTTGACATGTTTTTTGGGGAATATAATTCTAGAATGGATTTTTGAGGAGATTCAAATAAACAAGCTTCTTCAGATGACAACCCAAGATGCGATCTTAAATCATCCAGGGAAAGCTAGATGACGTGTTGCATCTCTTTAAACTAAAGGTAACATTGAAGAGAACTGCAATCCATAGGAACCAGATAGCAGAGAGGGTGTTGCTTAGGTCGAGGCAGAAGCTTGGTGGAGGGGAGGATGGTGTAACGCTAGGCATCACAGGTTAGGTCAGGTTAGTTTCCTGATCCAGGAGGCTAGAGACCCAAAGAACCCTGTTCAGACGAACTCGTGAGGATTTCATAACATTCTTTTGAGGATATTCCAACTCAAAAACATTTAGACGACAATCCTGGATGTGCTTCCAGAATCTTGACAAATACCATAGGTATTTCTTACTTGGTGATGCAATCCTGAAACTTAACGTTTAGGATATTGAAACAGGGTTCACACAAGGCCGGGAAAACCTGGAAAGTCATGGAATTTGACTTGTTTGTTTTTCCAGGCCTTGAAAGTCAGGCTAAATTGTAAAATGATATCATGGGTCATGGAGAGTCATGTACTTTCATTTTATCTGCATTTCCCCATTACTGAAATACCTTATGACCTTTTTTGGTAGGAAAGTACCGAAAGAGGTCAAAGAACCATGTTTTATATACTGTAGTGAAAAGTCATGGAATTTGACTTGAATATAAGTGTACGAACCCTGTGAAAGAGCAAGAGGTTCAAATTATACATAATCTTCTCCTGTAGATGACAAACATGGATAAGATCCTAATAGATCCAGACAATTGTGATACTACATGTACATACTATCTCTATCTCTTTTGTGAATAGCAATATCGCATGTGATTCCAGGGAGGTGTTTCACAAGATTATAAGTTGAACCTAACGCCTTGGAATAAAACATATTCAAAAGCAAACAAATACTAGTATTCGAGACTTCCAACAAAAAAAAATTTATATCAATTATTTCAAGGCTCCTTGATAATAACAAATATAACTGATTTTTTCACAAAGAAAATTTGGCTCTCCATAGTAGTTAGCAGTAGCCAATAATTTTGAAAAAACAATAGAAAACATAAGGGGCCATTTTTGGAAAAAACAAAGAAATACATAAGGTGTGCCCCCCCAATCAGTCCGACCACGCTACGCCACTCGTAGTTGGGTCCAGTGAAACACCCCCCAGAACTAGTCTCAAACACAAATAGTAGCAGAGAAAGTGTCGCTAGGATTGAGACAGAATCTCAGCGTCGCAGGCCAGGGAGCTAGAGACCCAAAGAACTTTTTATAAGCAAGTGGTCTTTGAAGACAGGTGGTTGCTAGAGCAGGTTTGACTCTTCTAAAGCCCGGCGCAGACAGAGCCGACTCGACCCTATCCGACTGGTTTTTCAGCCCGATTAACTCAGATTGCGCTGCCTCAGGACTCCGGTTTTGCCAGTCAAGAGCCAGTCGAAGGTCATTTGAGGTCGATTCAACATGTTGAATCGGCTCCGACTGAGCGAAACTGACTCTAGCTTGACTGAAAACCAGTCGGATCGGGTCGAGTCGGCTCTGTCTGCGCCGGGATTAACAGTCTTAATGTGTTGACTGTCATGACCCATTAACTATTGGGTGACCGGACTTGATCATGTCATTGATATGATTTTGAGGGCAATTATTAACAAGCTAACCCCAAAGAAACTTTTTTAAAGTTGTTATTGTATAAGTAATTTCTCACCCTTCTTGGTGAGTAAAGTACTGTAATATGTGCCTACAATGTGTGTATGTATGGCAAAGACACTTAATTCCATAACCATTTAAAACATGTAAATGTTTCATGCTTGCATTAATCAATAGAGTAAAACTGTAATGATTGAATTTCTCTTGTTGGGAAATATAAATGATTGTCTTATTGCTATCACCACCATGTGACTTTTTTGTCACAGCGACTCAAACATGCACTGAACATGCAGTGTTTAAACTACATTTTGTCAAATTATCTTTATTTGTTCACATCTATATTGTATCACATCTCCATTACTACAGTTCAATTATATGTATTTTGTGCACTAGTATTCAGCCAGTCCTGTGAAACAGGTGGACTTTGTGCGTGTATAGTAAACAGATTTTTAAAGAATATTGTTTTAAGAAATGTAATAAAAAAAAAAATGCTGAAAACTGCTTACCCGCTATAAAGGCAATGTAATCTAATGTAAGTCAAGGTATATAGCCAAGCTTTCAAATGTAAGTCAAGGTATATAGCCAAGCTTTCAAATGTAAGTCAAGGTATATAGCCAAGCTTTCAAATGTAAGTCAAGGTATATAGCCAAGCTTTCAAATGTAAGTCAAGGTATATAGCCAAGCTTTCAAATGTAAGTCAAGGTATATAGCCAAGCTTTCAAATGTAAGTCAAGGTACATAGCCAAGCTTTCAAATGTAAGTCAAGGTATATAGCCAAGCTTTCAAATGTAAGTCAATGTATATAGCCAAGCTTACCCGCTATAAAGGCAATGTAATCCAATGTAAGTCAATGTATATAGCCAAGCTTACCCGCTATAAATGCAATGTAATCCAATGTAAGTCAAGGTATATAGCCAAGCTTTCAAATCTAACAGATCCTTCGTCTAGGCAACAACTGGAATATTGTTCAAATTAGATTTATGGGAAAATAAAACGTCTGCCTCTTGTAGGGTATTGTACATTGTATTTGAAATCTTGAAGTAAAGAACATTTATAATGTGAGATGAATTGAAAATATGTACTGCTCTCAAATAATGTAAACAAGTAAAGGGCATGAATATAACTTCATTATAGTTCTTATTTTAATTTTATAAAATGTATAAAATAAACAATAGAGTAAAACTGTAATGATTGAATTTCTCTTGTTGGGAAATATAAATGATTGTCTTATTGCTATCACCACCATGTGACTTTTTTGTCACAGCGACTCAAACATGCACTGAACATGCAGTGTTTAAACTACATTTTGTCAAATTATCTTTATTTGTTCACATCTATATTGTATCACATCTCCATTACTACAGTTCAATTATATGTATTTTGTGCACTAGTATTCAGCCAGTCCTGTGAAACAGGTGGACTTTGTGCGTGTATAGTAAACAGATTTTTAAAGAATATTGTTTTAAGAAATGTAATAAAAAAAAAAATGCTGAAAACTGCTTACCCGCTATAAAGGCAATGTAATCTAATGTAAGTCAAGGTATATAGCCAAGCTTTCAAATGTAAGTCAAGGTATATAGCCAAGCTTTCAAATGTAAGTCAAGGTATATAGCCAAGCTTTCAAATGTAAGTCAAGGTATATAGCCAAGCTTTCAAATGTAAGTCAAGGTATATAGCCAAGCTTTCAAATGTAAGTCAAGGTATATAGCCAAGCTTTCAAATGTAAGTCAAGGTATATAGCCAAGCTTTCAAATGTAAGTCAAGGTACATAGCCAAGCTTTCAAATGTAAGTCAAGGTATATAGCCAAGCTTTCAAATGTAAGTCAATGTATATAGCCAAGCTTACCCGCTATAAAGGCAATGTAATCCAATGTAAGTCAATGTATATAGCCAAGCTTACCCGCTATAAATGCAATGTAATCCAATGTAAGTCAAGGTATATAGCCAAGCTTTCAAATCTAACAGATCCTTCGTCTAGGCAACAACTGGAATATTGTTCAAATTAGATTTATGGGGAAATAAAACGTCTGCCTCTTGTAGGGTATTGTACATTGTATTTGAAATCTTGAAGTAAAGAACATTTATAATGTGAGATGAATTGAAAATATGTACTGCTCTCAAATAATGTAAACAAGTAAAGGGCATGAATATAACTTCATTATAGTTCTTATTTTAATTTTTTTAAATGTATAAAATAAACACATCAACAAGTGAATATACATTTATGATTCCATGACACTCAGAATGGTCCAATAATAAATTTGGCAATGCTAATGAAAATAAATAAAGATACATGTGTACAGCACTATTACAACATACAGCAAAAAATTAAGATAGAGCTACAATAGTATATGTATATGGTTATATTTCAGTTATCAAGCCTATCTATCGCTACTGATGAATACAAATATTAAATAAGAATTATATATTAGCTGCACATTTTTGTCATTTTAATGTCACTAGACCCATTTATTATAGTGAAATAGACAGGGTTCGTACAGGGTCTGGAAAGTCGAAGGGTGGAATTCACAAAGGAGGTTTGTAGATGGTTTACATCTATGGAATGCTGCTCGCATACCGTAAATTGTAAATCAACATTGTTAACAAGTATGGAGTTTACATTCCTTCTCCATCAGTTTACAAATGGCATTCCATAGACCTTGGTCAAACCATGGTTTGTACAAACCTCCTACAAACCTCCTTTGTGAATTCCACCCATGGAATTTGACTTTTGTTTTTTATAGGCCTTGAAAGTCAGGTAAAATTGTCTAATTATCTAATGGGTCATGGTATTTCATCTGCATTTATTAGCATTAGTAGGACAAGTACTGAAAGAAGTCAAAGATGTGATGTCACAGCTATTCACTGCCATGAATAATGGTTCTCAACACTGTCGGGGCGAGCCAGAAATGTTGGATTTCTCTTCGTTGTCCAGCTCCAACTTACTATCAAAAGCCCAAATAGTTTGGAACCATTACTACCATGTTATAACTAAAGAATGTGACATCACTACTTTCGTACTTCATCTTTAGAACTATTGTAATGTGAATTACATTCAAACCACAATTTTAGTATGTATTTTATATAAATAAATATATTTTAATTGAGATCAATACATAGCTACAAATACAGTGGAACCCCAATATAAAGAGCTCTGATACAGATAAAACCAAGTTGATCTTAACTCTAGAAAGCCGTGATAGAAACAGTTTTTTTTTTAAACATACATTTTGATAAAAAATAGTACTATTTTTTATTATCAAGAAGTTATTGATATAAATGTTCGTTAGAATTCTCAACTTTTTGCTTTCAATGTTTTACTCCAAGCCTACAAATGGCCTACCACAATTTTAGTAAGTATCTTTAAATAGTATCTTTGTGAAACAGCCCTCTGATGTATAAACAAGAAACATGTAAATTACAAGTTATTACAAATTAATTTTCATGGTCCCAAGCTCGTTATTACAAGGTTCCACTTAAAATACAATACAGTATCGCACGAACAAAATTATTAACAGTACATTAAAAAAATCTCTTGCCAAAGATTTTCTTGTATCAAATATGAGGAAAACTTGTATCAAATTATGTATGTAGAGGTAGTAAAAAAGTATGTTTGTCCAACTATATTTCAGTCTATGCCTTGCTCAAATTTATATGATAATCATGCAGCTGCATCTCCCCTGTTTTTTGTACATGTACATACAAAGTTGAAGCAAATAAATAAATAAATAAGTCTTCCTATTCACGTTGCATTATTTTCATACATTTTTCCTTAAATGGCTCAATTGATGGTCTATGAAGAGGGTGTGTGTGTGTGTGTGTGTCCGTGTGCAAACATCCAATATTTCCAAAATTGTTGCTTAATAAAGACAGAGATTTATCAATATAAAAACCAAATAATAAAATTAAATTACAAAATAAAATACAGATGCATTCAATATTCCTCATACATTTTCTTTGGTTGTAGGATTACACAATGAAAGCCCAAGTCATAACATTATGACGACCAGTAGTCCTGAAAAAGTTAAATGTGTCTCATGGTTTTACCCTCATTAATAAAAACGATTGTTCTATTGAAAATTACATTAGTGTGATGATAATGACGACGATGACGGGCAGGGCCCATATTCATAAAAGCCTGCTAGCTTAGTTTCATGCTAAGTCTATTTTGGATGATGAAACACACAATCTTTTAGGTGCTAACAAGGGTTAACCCGTTCACTAAACGATTCTGAAATCCCCATAGACTTTGTACATAGCCCACCCGGTTCCTGTAAGCAACGGGTTAATGTAGTACCTAAGGCTAAACCAGCTAACCTTAGTTAGGGACTAGGGAACCATTTGTTGCACAATAAACTGTACATTTGAAATACACTTAGCAAGGAACTAAGCTAGCAGGCTTGTATGAATGTGGGCCCTGATGATAATCATCTTTGCTTTCCCTCTCCATACTCTGTAATTGTAAAAGTGAAGTCCTGCATCATACGATGATGAGGAATAATAATAATAATATTAATAATATTCTTGATTTATACAGCGCCTTATATGATTGATAATCATCTCTAAGTGCTGCACAATGATATTATTACCCCGGTCATTGGATGCATACTGCAATCAATCCAGCACACAAAGTGCACGTTTTCCACTCCCTGAGGAGCATTCCAGCCAGGCAACCTTGTGGGTGCACACAATGCTAAGGAACTGCGTTCTATCCTTCCGGGTACCCATTTATACACTTTGGTCGAGAGCAGCAAATGTGGATAAATTTTCTTGCTGAAGGAAAAATGCGATGGGCATACTCTGGGTACGAACTCAGGACCTCGTCATTGGAAGGCACACGCTCTACCAATCTTGCCACACCATGTCTATGGACTGGACATCATCTTGGTTTCCCAGGTCACGTTCTACCGCTCCTGTGACGAGGGCTTTCTAAGCTGCTACTTCCTGTATCACAAACAACAAATAGTCAAATGTACAAATATATCAATGCCAAGCCTCCTCACTAACTTTGTTTTCTCTGCTGGCCCATTTGGGCAAGTCAAATTGTAAATGTTCAAATTTGACTTGCCCAAAGAGAAAATTTACTTGCCGCTTCTAGCTGAGATTCACAGTCACGTAATGAATTACATTCTACTCTGACTTGTAGGGAATTTAATTGCCTGATTTTAGTTGCCCTGGGCAAGGGGGAAAGTGCTAGTGTCGAGCCCTGATATAGTACCAAACCACTGCAGGGTTATGCAGACTCAAATTTTGAGTTACTAGATAATGATATGGAAATAATGTGTGTAAAATTTCCAATTGAACACGGCAATGAATTTATGAATGCTTTATGAATGAAAATTCAGCCCTCCTTTTAATACGAGAGCCTATTGCAAACATGTCAAGTAAAATAGAGAACATCATCATCATCACACATTACAATACATACACATTTGTACCATCATCGTAAACATTTTTTCTAACTTCATAAAGTTGCTTTATGGAAAAAAAATTACATTTATTGATTCTTCAGATTATTACAGCAAGACTTCATTTCACTTGAAAAAGTCTAGTTGCACATAATTGTCATTAATTGTCATTATATATAACCAAGCTTCCAGGCGTAAATATTCAAAATGAATGAAGAACGCCAATAAACCTAAAACAACAACAACAACATCATTGTTTTCTGCAGAAAAGTAAGAACTTACTTCTCTGCGCCATGGGTGACGATCTGAACTTTGGAACAGGGATGGCTGATTCTGTGGACACTGCACAATGGAAGGATATAACAATGGCACAGCGTTATAATTCAAAAGTCATAATTAAAGGCCCGGTCACATATGACCGGATAGCGTAAACAGATGCTCGACGAATAGAAAATTTGCGAAATCAAGTTTTCCAGTGAAGTTTTCCGTTTCCATTGCTTCATGCACAAAACATTCTGCTGGATGGACCGGACAAGAAGGCATACAAACGGAGACAAACGGATTGAAAATGTTAATCTCCGTCGGGCGTTCTTTTACGCTATTCAGTGATATGTGACTGGGGCTTAATTGATTACATATCTGAGAAATGTATGTAACTAAGGAAAATGTACTGATAGAAAATTACATTGACAGGAAAGAGTTGCATATTTGTGATGAGACTGGAATGATCATACACACACAATAGATTACAATTTTGAAATGTATTGACTCCAGTTAACAAGTTTTTAATTTATCAGTGATGCGAAGTATATTCCAGTTCCATTTCTTTGTTTTCTTTTGCTTTAAAATCCATACAGGACAAAGACTTCTCCGCTGTTTGAATGGATTTGACTTCTAATGCAAGGAATGTATTCCTTAACCCATTCAGGACTGGTCCCGAAAATACTTGGGGCTAGTGTCTATGGAAAATACAATTGTAATAGCGAAATCAATCAGACATGGGACCCATTGCAGAAAGAGATACTATCGATTGTAAGTTACAATTCATTATAAGTAAAAAAATGTGTGCATTTCAACCAATCAGATTTGCGCATTTAGAACACATGATCTGACTTACATTGTAACTTACATTCGATTGTATCTCTTTCTGCAACGGGGGCCCGGCCTGAACAAGTTAAAATGCTTGATGTGCCTGCAAGTCAGCTCTGCTACAGCAAGCATAGTTCTATACCCTATCATCGTATAGTATAATGCCCCTTAGTTTGTCTACATTGGTGGCGCATTATAAATGCTGGACTATTATTATTGTGATTATAATTATGACCTCTGCTCCAAATGACATGACATGTGCAATCAATAAACGAAACAAAAAGACGAAATAACAAGAGAGTAGATTTCTTACCTGACGCAGTTTGTCTCTGCCCGTACCGACCCCTGACCGATGTAGTTAGAGACTGGTCGCCAGCACCTACATAGTTATGAATGGGAGATGTTTGTTAACTCCTAGAGTGTTGTGAAAGTGTCACATATTTGCACCACACAGTACACACAAATGCCATTAGAGCTGTGAAATCCCTGGCATTCTAAGTGTTAATCATGAATTGTGAAACATCAACAAGTTGGTACATGTACATTTAGTCTGAAATGAAGTGACATACACTCATATATAGTTGACAGACGTGTGATTTTCTGTGATTTTCGTATAATTATTATGTAGTTTCACTGTGTTTTCCAGAGGCCATGATAAATCAAATTAAACATGCATACTATTTTAAACATTAAATATTTTTTAAATGCATCTATTAAAAAGAATTTCACATATAACTGTGAAATAGTGTACATACATGCTGAATAATCAAGTACGTGGTAAAGAAGTCAACAGACATATCAATCTCTGTATGAAATTATTAATTTACCTGATAGAGATGTTGTTGGTCTTTTCTTGATGGCACCTCTCTGTATCTGCCTAGCTCTAGACCCAAAGCCCAGACACTGCATGGTCTCAGTGAGGTAGCGATAGGTGGGGGAGACACAGCAGATCACTAGCAACTTGGCATCACCACCTAGAACAATTAAACAAAGAAATACACTAAACATTAAATATCTGCTTAGATATTAATCCAAGTCCCAACAACTGTCAATGTCACATAATACGAAGAAAAGAGACAAGCCGCTCATTGCACAGTAAATATCTGCCCAGCCCAGCTCCCAAGTAAGACCCGACACTACATGGTCTTTCAGTGAGGTACTAGTGTTAGGTGGGGGAGATACAGCAGTTAACTAATACCTTGGCATCACTGCCTACTATCTCAGCTAGTTAAAAAAAAGCACATACTAACCTATGGAGTCCTTCATAAGATGTGTTAGTCTTGAGTTTCGGTAAGGCACGTGTGTCCTTCCCTCAGCTAGAGCTGCCAGGACATCAGCCAGTGCGGACAGACTTCTGTTGATGTGAGATGTTTCCCGTAATGCAGAACCTGTCACTCCTGACATACCTGAAGAAAAGGAACAAGAAAATTAGTTTGCTGTACCAACTCTAAATATTTAACACAGCAACTAAACACAACCTCCAAATGCACCTGCAAAATTATACAAACACATGCACCCCCAGTTTATTCAGCTTATTCATCATTTAATTGATGTCATTAGCATTCATCTATTGCATTTTCATAAAAGCTCCACGATCATTAAGTAAAAATTGCAATATATTACCAAGACTTTTGTTTTTACAAATGTGAAAAGACTGATCAGGAATATTGCTATTATTTGTTGCATGAAAAACTTTGTCTATAATGGAAATAAGATAATAATATGAACATTTATATAGTGCAGCTACTATAAATATATACTCTACTGCACTTATAATTACCCATGGTCATCAAGGTACACTTCAAACCCACACAATGATATTGCATACTTTCTCAACTCCCCTGGGAGCATACTAGCCTATAAGATCTTACCGACACATTCACTACCCGCCAAGTCCACAAGCTGTAGCTTGGTCCTAATCACCTCCTGGTTCTCTCCATACAACGTCTGGCTTTGGCTCTCAGATTTTGTAGGTCTAATGCATGATCAGAAACAAATACAAATTATGTTATTGCACATAAATGTATTAATGTCATTTTCATTTTTTGTTTAAATTAGGATTCTATATTTCATTGTAACTTCTGGGGTTTTAAATGGTTAGCATTAAAATAAACAAAATAAGCTTGTGATAAACCCAAATACAGTGCAACTTTGTTATAAAAAGCTATAATTAATTATAACAAATCTCTCTTTATAACAAGGTAATTTCGCTGGTCCCATTGCAGCTCTTTTGTTTTGACCCCTGGTATAACAAGGTACTTTTCATGGCCCCAAGGATTAGACCTTGTTGCAATGAGGTGATCTGCTGGCGTGAGTATGAATCTGTTTCGATTCTTTATCATCACTTAAATATAACATGGCAAATTAAATTAAAACAAGCTAATGAGTTACTTAAATGCAATCTTACCTGTGCATGGGTGACTGTATAACCGTCACCGTGAGAGTCACAACCAGATGTGATCGGCTGGAGTGGGCATGGATCTGTGTTGAGTCCTCGTGCCGGTGAAGCATCCCATGGCGCACCAGGTCTACTATTTCAACTGCTGTAGTAACTGGCCTGGTAATAAATCACAAAATAAAAGAAAAGTTTACAACAATTTTGTTCGTTTGATATTTCTCAATTTCAATAAATAAAGGTAGAGGCTTTGTAGATGATTATTGGGGCAGCATCCCATGGAGCTCCACTCAACTGCCGTAGTAAACGGTCTGGTAATAAATCAGGATAAAGACAGAAATAAAAGCCTAGTTTACATTTCGATTTGTATTAGATCTGCTGGAGTGAGCATGGATCTGTGTCGAGTCCTCGTGTCGGTGCACCATGCCATGACGCACCAGATACAATTGATTGTAAGTCTGATCATGTATTCTAAATGCGCAAAGTTTCTGACTTACAATCAATTATAACTTACAATCGATTGTATCTCTTTCTGCAATGGGGCCCAGGTGTATTATCTCAACTGCTGTAGTCACCAGCCTAGTATTCGAGAAGTAAAAGAAAAGTTTACAATTTTGTTTACTTTCTTCTCAATTTCAATGAATAAAAAGTAAATGATTTGTTGAAAATGTTGCATTAGGTCAAGTATCACGACTGCTGTGGTTACAGCAGATAATTTTAGCAAGTGTCTTGTATATTCACAATTTGTTTTAATGTATTTAAAGTGATCCGTGTAAAGTGTCAGATATTGCACAAACTGTGGAACCTGCTACCTGCTCATATAATTGACTGTACCTCTGCTGACAATTTCAGGCAGAAGGTACAAAGCATGCAGCTCCGATAAATGGGGAACCCTGTCTTTTTAGCTGCACATAGAGTTATGTAGAAGATTTTAAATCGCACTGTACATTCACTGCACCAGACCAGCCAAACAGTACGTTGATACACCAGATGGTGGCCTGTACTTTACCCGGAAGAAGAAGAAGAAGAACTGACATTTGAGACTTCAATCCTATATCAATATCATTGTAAAATAGAATTGAAAAATGTGTGAAAGTTTGAAAGAAAACGAACACTGTTTACCTAGTGAAAAAACGAATATTGAGTTCATATTTTATCACCGAATACTGATGGTCTGTTGTAGATTTGTTGCAGTAATAATCATCTGTTTGATCTTGACGATATCCGCACCCGTGTATAAAGCTACAGACGGTACGGAATTCATGGAATTTGCGCACGCTAGGCTCAAAGTTCAGTGGGTCGGGAAAATTTCCCACGTGCGCTGGCAGGACGTGTTCAGCGACGACAATTGTACTTTTTATCAAAACTGTTAGCTAACGTTTTTTCATACTAAAGGGACATTTGAAAAAACCGAACCATATTTTATTCTTCTCTTATCATAAGCTAAAAAACACGGCAGAAGAGAAACGAGGAAGCTCCAAGTATTTTTCGTGGAGTTAGACACTTTACCTGTGTCACTTTAACTTGAACTGCATAATTCTTTTTTTAGGGGTTTATGTTCTGTGTAAGTGCCCAGAATAATTGGTGTTTTACCTTTGTGTTAGAGAAGGCACCTCCATGGACCCATCATCTGAAGTGAAGATACTGTGTCTGGAGGAGGCAGAGTTGAGGGTCAGTAGATCACGGATCTCATTGTTATAAACTTCCACTACAGACACCTCAACAGTGTGGCAGTTGGGTTTTTCTCTTAGCAACCTAAAAATAAACATATCAATGCAATTCAAAAGTGTCAAAAGTTAAAACTGTTATACATACGACTTGTTGTAGATCTAAACACTTCAAACCGCCAGGAAGTTTTTTATCTTATCTGAGAATAGCCTGACAAAACAATATCCCGAAGTTGATTTCTTATCCTTCAGATTTGTGTCAGGTTGATAATAGCTTCTGACCACGAGCATGGAAAACTAAGGGGTTTCAGGGACGAACCAACCATCACAGGAGCTTTCTAGCTCAGTTGGTAAGAGCACTGGTCTAGCAATCTGGAGGTCTCGGGTTTGAATCCAGGGGAATTAGTCTCATTTTTCATTTAAAACAATATAAACATACAAAATAAATAATCACAAATGGTAGTTGCAAGATAAATACAGACATAGGGCATTCAAAAAATACCACACACTTCCAATCAATCTTTTGGATATATTTGGCAAATAAAAAAGAAATAAAAATACTACATCTCATGAGCTTTGAACATACGTACCTGAATAGATCTCTTGCGGCTCTCGGCACCATTCCATCCAGATGGCTTTCATCTAACATGTCTCTGGTCTGAGTCAGGTCATCTGTATAGCGCCCTCCCAGCATGGTGTGTGTCTTCCCGCTGCCCGTCTGACCGTACGCCATAATGCACACATTGTACCTACAGAATAACAAACCATGATGCACACATTGTACCTATAGAATAACAAACCATGATGCACACATTGTAGCTTCAGAGCATTAATAACACATACACATAATATAGTGATGATAACTAATGTCCCTATCATCAAGCAATGTCTCTAGTCTGAGTCAGTAAAATATTGTAAACTACAACTTATAAAACTCTATATGAGTAAATAATACTCTTGAATTTGTTGTTAATGCTATTGGCTAGTAACAAAACATTTGACAAAATCATACCTTTCTGTAACGGTTATGAAAACACAGACATAGCAGCAGATTCAACAACAGCGGTTACCTCCCCCGTTTTTGTTAACATGCCACCTCAGATGACGTTTCATACCGTTGAAAACATGGCAGCCTCCAGTGGTCATGAGTCAAAACAGTGGATAGTGGTCTCAAAAACATTGATACTTCCATTATTAGTGATACCCAAGAGGATATTATACAGTTGTTAACTGGTGGTGGAGGGAAAAGCATGGAATGTTCCACTCCCGAGGGATTTTAAATGCTATTGAGGGAAGAGTAAATAATACTTTCTTCACGAAATAGCATTTAAAATCCCGAGGGGAACATTCCATGATTTTCCCGACAGCAAAGTTAACAACTGTTTTATCATCTGAATTGCCATGTAACAGTGCCATGTAATATTCAAAAATATTACATGTACTGTATTTACTAAGTCATGTGATAAACATATATATGACTAGAAGTGACACAAATATAATGTATATAATGTATATAATGCATTTATCAGTAACAGTAACAGTTTACAATGCAATACTGTAACTGCAACAGTTACAATAACAGTAACAGTAAGCACAAACTCCAGCACTTCATTTCCCTTTAAAGCAAAACTAAGACGAATCTGCTCCAGGCTTACCCATCCAGGAGAGACGTGAGAAGAGGCTTGACTTCACAGAACACTTCTTCCTGTGGTTCCGATGGAGCATACACTCTGCACAAAACAAAGTCAAACTTCACTTTATATTTTTAATACTACTCAGCGGACATACATTATCCAAGATCAAGTTTACAATGCAATACCAACATTGTTATTTGATTTGATTTGATTTATTCAACCATTAAAAACACAAAAATATATACCGCCATGATATTACAAGATATATAATACAATACAGTCGATTGTTAGGATCCTTCATAAAAAGCGTATAAGCTTGTCAATAAGGACCCTGCAGAAAGCAAAATATTCATTCGTTTATAAATCCAGTTGCCTAAACTAAAAATCAGCAGGTCAACTAGGTCATAGTGGATTTCCCTTGAGGTACAATCCATATAATTTATACATATGCCATTTTTTCTGGTGCCTGCACGGCTAACTAAGCATAACTTCCGGGTGGCCTAATGGGGCTTCTGGTTGCCACATTACTGCATCAATTTAATCCACATCACTATTATCATCATCTGATTTGAATATCTAATGGACAGTCGAACCACCAATTAGACAATATCAAGTGGCCCGGCAGTATCTCTTTTGGCCATTGGCATTGGCAATCGGGGCCACGTTCTGCTTCAGTCGAGCCCTGCATAAGAATATCATTGGGGTATATCTTATAGAGAAAGACAGGGGTGTTATTTTATTAAAATGGAACCAAGTTATTTGCCAAGTACACTAACCTTTCAAATTCAAAGTTACGATTTGTCTGGGATTGGCCGGGCCTGCTGAATATGACGCCTACATTTTCCTGGAAAAACAAAATTAGAAAAGGGAAAGGATGTCTTTTATTTTTTTAAGAATTAGCTTTATAAGGATAGTACAGTATGTCCATTTCACACAAATATGCCAAGCTGAAATAAATATATATCACAGCAAAGCAAGGATTGCAGGTTTATATAATATTTCAGTCAAGCATTTCAAATTTAGACATAGATCAAATATGTGACCAATCTATCTGACGTACTAGTATTAGTAAAATAAATCAACATAGTATTTTCAATCAAACTTGACAAGAAAAATAAAGTAAGTAAGCAGGGCTCGACATTAGAACTTGCCCGCTTGCCCAGGGCAACTAAACAATTATGTCAGGCAAGTAAAATTCCCTAAATGGTCTAGTTTGGTTGCCCAATCACGCAACTGATATTTCTGTTTAAAGGACCTAAAGAATACAACGTACTTTGGCACTTATTCCATAGTTGATGACTTGTAAAATAGGTCTGCTGAAAAAAAAATCCATGAAAATAAACACAGTAGTGATTTAAGACTAATTTTCTGATGCCAAATCTCATTTAGCAGCCAGATTACGCCCCACCCACATTTAAGGTCCAGAATCAGCAGCGTGATTGACATGTGATTGACAATTCATTGGCTTACGTCATGACGCGTCATCTACAGAATTTAGTTCATTAGTCCGTACTTTAGATGACGTCACATTTTGGCGATTTAAAAGGGGCGTTCCCAGGACAATTAGATATTCACTAATTACCCCAAAATTGATTGATTTCATGAGAAATGACTGCCAAATTCTTTTTCTTCACGAAAAATTACATATATAGAGAGCCGAATTGTGAAAATTAGGCCATCTAGACGCTATAGGTCCTTTAACTACAAGAGTAGAATGTAATTAATTGCGTGTGAATATCAGCTAGAAGTATTAAGCAGGCAAGTCAATTTTTCTCTTTGGGCGAGTAAAATTTGAACATTTTTTATTTTACTTCCAAGCCCGAATGGGCCATTAGAGACAAAAGTAAGTGTGGAGGCTTGAAGTAAGACTTACATCATCTGATGCAAAAACAATCTCATCAGTGTTGCTTCCATGTCTAGACAAGAAAAAAGGACAAACATGAAATAAATGTCAAGATTCAAAGGTTTTTATTTATAATAGTACGAATGAAGAATTGTCATTAGTGTATTGCACCTGCTATATTGGGCAAAAGGTGTATGCCGTGAAAATCTATCCATCTTTGACAAAAATTTACACTTTACATATCCCTTAAAGCCTGAAAACCTCTAATAGGAAATATATACAAGAAGTTTCAAAAACTATTTCAGTTGAGTTACAAAAGATTACAATTTCTCAACTTCTATAATATTTTTAAAAAGTATTTTATCACAAGATTTATGACAAAATATCTTTCATAAATAAACAAAAAAGACTACCAACTGAGGAAACTTGTAAATTGAATGACAAGATGTTCCTATCAAATCATCAACAAAGTGGTAAAAGAAGTAGCCCAATTTTAGTGCCAAGATAATGTTCATCTTGGCTTGCTTCTCAACCAGTTCCCTTCTAGATTCTGCAGCTCCCATAGAGTTAATACGGGGCCCACCAGGAGACTGTCGACCATGGGTTAAGATGAAAACAAAATGATTTAGAGTACTCACCTTCCTTGCAGTCCACTTCTGGCCAGGTCATGTTGGAGCACAGGACGAATCCTACAATGGACACGTATGTTACCACGCAACTCCTGTAATAATTATTAAGACAAATATTTGCTATGATTAGTCCTCATACACATCTCGTTACGAAATGGAGACTATTCTACATAATATAGGTAGATAAACTTTTGATCTTAATAATGCTGTATTCAACAAATTTTCCAGAGATGCTGTTTTATAATGCAACTCATTTGATACTGAACTTTATATCTAAAATTATCTAAATTTAATCCCACAATATTTTGCTGTTAAAGTCAGTCATATCAACTTCATAAAAGGGGACTCCTGTATTCCCTTCACATTTTCTCTGTTTTCCCCCTTACATTTAGCAAAAAATGTAGCAAATTAGAAGTTAGCAAAAATAAATGTTGGTGGCCCAAAGCAGCGGTCGATTACTAATTTTGAGCATTGTCTTACCACAAGAGTATTGTGCAGCTGTCTCCTCCGTCCTTTCTCATTCATGTACCTATCCTGAGCCAAGGACAGCTGCCTCTCAAGATCTGATATCTGCTGCTGCATTTCTTTTGTAAAAAAAAAATAACAATAATTACATACATGCCTATATTAGGCGCTTGGAAGGAATACTCCCAAGGGAGTGGAGATGTTGCATACACTGTGAGTGGGCAGACAAGACTGGGGTAATATTAAGTGTATTAAATCTTTCTACTTCATGTTCCTATCTTGAGCCAAGGATAACTGACTCTGAAGATCTGATGTCTGCTGCTGCATTTCTAGAAAATAGAGATCATAATATACATTATTTATAATAAATATTATAGTTTATCGTTGAAATGAGCTATGAGTGCATACAAGTTAGATGAGGACAGGAAATAAAATTGATTGAAGCTAAATAATGAGCAAGTAGAGTTATACTTGTATAACTAGTTGCTAGCTTTAGTCTAGTGCTGCCCTGCTTGAAAAAAAATAGCCAAAAAATAGCCAAAAAATAGCAAAAAACATGCATGTTGTCGTATTTGGATATCAGACATGTTGGCCAGCAAAATGGGCCCTATTTCATAAAAATGAAAGTATACAATTTTACAACAACAAAAATCAGTTTTAAACATGTTCATAATGTACCATCATGGCAGACTTTGCATTTAATCGTAAAATTGCAATACGTGTGTAAGGGCTCCATAAAGAAGGACACTGTTTCCTTCCAAATAAGAAATCATGCTTTTTAATCGGTGAAGAGATTGTCTTACTTATGAACTCCATAGAGTCATCCTCCAGTGACTCCTGTAGTCTTGTAACCTTGAGTACCGCCCAGTCCTCCAGGCCATGGGTCACTGCCTGGGGCATCACACTCACTGTGTGACGCAGGGAGCTCAGCTCATGTCTGACATCCTGTTATAATAATATAATCATAATCATAACTAACTTCATCTTCAAGATTATTAGAGTTATTAAGACAATACCAATAATATCGTTAGACTCCTGTATTCTTGCAGCCTTGAGTACTGCCCAGCCCTCCAGGCCATGGGTCAATGCCTGGGGCATCACACTCACTGTGTGACGCACATCCTGTTATAAAAGTAATTGTAATCATAATAATCATCACTAACATCATCATCTTCAAGATGATAACAGTTAAAGACAATACCAATAATATATGAAGACTGCTGTACTCTGTCAGCCTTGTACACTGCCCAGCCCTCTGTTATTTGACACACTATACTTTAAAATCTAATGGTTAAAATAAATGAATGAATAACTTCTGTTGCACAACAAATTTGTTTTCAAATGTAAGTTTCATATATGAACAACAGTCTAGATATTAACTCTCAAAGAGACATAAGGATTTACCCAGTGAAAGAATTTATTTTTAATTTTACAGGGCTACTTTTTTAATTGGACGGATATCACACAATATTTCACATAATACATTGTAGTTATTTTAAGGGCTACCTACTAAGGCTGTTGACGAGTCACGGGTACCCGGGTCCCGCCAAAAAATGTCGAGTCCCGGGCGCAAAAATCAATACTCGATATCCCGATAAAAAAGCAAAAGTCCCCTCCTTGAACGCAAGAGTTATCAAGTTCATTCAAGTGACAAAAATGCAGCGCATTTATGACAATAAATCATCTTCTAAAATACAGTAAGTTCATGTTTTCCCAGCTGGCGTGACATATCATAAATGCCGATCAACAAATGGGTAAATTTCGGGTACCCGTGACTCGCCCAAAAAATTATCGCGAGTCCCGGGAGGGAAATACTCCCGAAATCGACAGCTCTACTACCTACTGATTTCAGCGGGCTATTTTCAAAAATCGCCCTCAGCCCCCTTGTATTTACCTGAATTTGGTCCAGAAAACCATTCAAACTTTCTGAATAGTTGAGATCTCTCTGCTTGGCTGATGACAGAGACTGCTCAATGCCTGAGGTGTGTTGTTTCTCCCTATGTAGCTCTCCTTGCAACTGTAGATGGGAATGTTAACAAATCTGAATATTCAGCCATTTTAATACAAATAGACATAGCAATGCAACAATTCAAATAAGCAAGAATGACATCCTAAAATGATTTGAAAGGTGCATTTTACCCCAAAAAAATGTACTCTTTTCAACTTTTTTGTAAAAGCACTGAAGCAGGTTATATGAGATTTGTCATTTAATATTAGCTTTAAATACCTCAATGATCATTGATGATAATAACAATTTGTTTAAGATACAATGGTCAATGGATAGTAATTTATCATTCAACTATGATCTGTTAGTGCAAACTGTTGTATTTGTGGTAGTCAAAACTTCAGGCCTCCTGACTCCATTCAGTTTGCACTATGTTCTCTTATGTTGTATTTGTGGTAGTCAAACCTTCAGGCCTTCTGACTCCATTCAGTTTGCACTATGTTCTCTTATGTTGTATTTGTGGTAGTCAAACCTTCAGGCCTCCTGTTCATTGATGAATGAATTCAGATTTTAAAAATATTCATGATTTTTATGAGATCATCTATTCCTTTTCATCACTTACCTTTGCAAGTTTGAGATAAAGAATTGTATTCTCTGTTTCCAGTGAAGTAATTCTCTCATCTTTTTCCTATAAAAAAAGAAGAAAATTAGGGCAATGAACATTGCATGATTGATGATTGAACATGTTGAATATGACAATCATCAAAACACCACATGTACACGTCAATATTGTCAGGCCGCATGACCATGAGCGAGACAAGAGAAATACAGGTAAACTTGTCACGTCGCGTCAGTGATTTGATATTTTGTGAATCATTATTAATTACAATACAATAATTCAGTAATTTATATGTAGAGCGCTAAATACACAACTGTTCCATAGGCATTGGCTTTTACTTTTAGCACTTTAGTTAAATGTCAAATAAAACCAACCATGCCAACTTACAAAATTATAAATATAAATTATATTTATAATTTATACATAGTTGATTATAATAAATTAATATATTAATAAACACATAATTATGCAAGCAGATAATTATAGTTTGAATTTCATGCACTGCATCCCAGTTTAAATTTGCAATAATGGTATTTCTATACTATTTTTATGGCATAATCGTGTATTAGGCCCCACCACTGCTATACTGTACACATATAACCTAACCATAACCCTAACTAAACCCTAACCTAAACCCTAACCCTAACCCTAATTTGGTGGCTATAGGTCAGATCATCCCCATTACATGTGGGTACCTATACAGGTACCCACATCCCCACCTACATCAAAACGTAAGGTAGGGTTTCTCCCCGTTCATTCATTCCACTTATGACATGACATTTGTAATCTATAAGGTGAAATTAAATCATTGAAAGATGTGTTTTTGATACCCACTTTTCTTGCTATGAATCAGCCAATATTTCACGTTCATTTGCCATGCAGTCGCGTCGAGCGCTGATCATCGCACACGCTTGGGACGGAAGTACCGTGAAAAGTGTGTTGCTGAAATGACCTTTCGTTAGGTAGTCTTCGTCCAGCCATGAATTGATACGTTGTAAATTACTTACGCACATTATTGTATGCCTGTCAAATCGGAAATAAAGTGTGTGCCACTGAGTGCGCTTGAGATGAAACTACCGTATTTTGCTTGCGAATTGTTGTTTTTCAAACTTTTAAAGAATATGGATTTAAAAATTGTAACGACTAATTTTTGAATAGAATTAAATAAAATACGATGGAATATATTTATTTTTTATGAAAAAACGTACACACATTAAATTAAATTATACATTTATACTTTGCAGTTTTAACAGTTGATGATGAGCCTTGCTTCCGACCAAAACAAGTTCGTATGATTGATGACGTAATACAATTTGCGCTAGCTACACGGTGAACGCCATTATTACGTGTGCGGTGATGCTGGATTGACGTGCAGTTCAGGACCAACGAATAAAATTGTAGCCCATTTCAATTTAGCTAGGGGCAACGTGACGCCTCCAAATGGAGGATTTTAAACCCTGTCATCTAGCACGATCTGCAAAGTTTGGTGAGAAAATAAAAAAACACACAGTGATTAATTTAACGTCATATACAGTCCTACAAAAAAAAACGGGGGTTAGTGAAGTCACTACTGCTATACGGCAGTGTGACTTTTGGGCATACTTGGCCATACAGTTTCCCATTCGCTAGTGTACATCGCGACGCAGGCGTGGGTCACATCTACAATGTATTGTAAATGGTCCTGATGGACCATTTACTGCTCACAGTGGTAAAAATCTACGGGACACAATTTGAACTACAAACAGAGAGAAAAGAACAGCATATCTAAAGTTTAAAAATGCATACCTAGATTGAAGCTGATTTTATGATTTATTGTACAAAATTTCATTTTCAAAATGATAAGTCATACTTACAAAAATCGTCATATAAGTTCCATTTCTTTCTCTTCCTGCTCGATGTCCCATCGTAAACAAAGAAAGCCCGCCCGCAACATGCGGAGGCCGCTTATTATTGTCCAAAACAAGCCAACTCGCGATCTGCAAGCATGCCCGCCGTATCCGATTTCGGATACGCCGTATCAGAATTCGGATACGCCGTGTCAGAATTCGGATACGGTAACACGTGTGGTGTGGGAAGCTTGCGGGAAATACATGACAGTCATCCAGATAGCAGCAACACTTTCGAGAGGGATCACGACTGAGATTTTCTCAGTCTTTTTATTTTCCAAAACTGCAGATTTTCCATTTTTTTCGACATTTGAAGAATAATTTGGACCATTTTGGTAAGTTCATATAACACTTGTATCATTTTTAGGGCCAGTCATGATTGATTTTGTTGAATTTAAGATAAGAATTTTGTGTGAAATTTTGACAAACTTTTTTTGTACTGTCCCACATTGTTCCCGTATAGCGCAGCATTACAATGTAGTGTTGTGTGGCGTGGGTCAGATCAATGGCTATAGGTCAGATTAATGGCTATAGGTCAGATTTAGTGGCTATAGGTCAGATTTAGTGGCTATAGGTCAGATTTAGTGGCTATAAGTTGGCCACATAAGTGTATACAGTATAGCAGTGGTGGGGCCTAATACACGATATTGCCATTTTTATTTTGAAACTGATAGATATTAATATTGTAGACTAGTCTAGTGTAGTCCAAGAAGACTAAAGGTAGAGACATTTACATTAACATTTGGACGTTTTTTTTTTAACTTGTCATACCTTTAGTCCTAGTCCATAGTGTACACGTTCTGTATCTAGCCACTTATCCACCCAAAAAAACCTCCAATTTGGTTGGAAATATTTCGGCTACTCACCTGAATTTTCACGACTAGGCAGATGTTTACTCTCTTTCTGCAATTGTGCTGTCCCAAATACGTTTACAAGTTGTAATTCTGGTAAAATTAACACTTTTCCGAGGTAAACACAGCCCGATGTTTGATGACCAAGAATTCCCGTAACATGCTATTCAACGCAATTGCACAATGTAGTATTGTATTCGCCGTGTATAGACATTTGCATAACACACGGCTCGCGAATATTTCCGTTGCATGTATAACCTGCACGCGCGCGCGCCGTATCCTCTATACAGTATAGAGGATACGGCGCGCGCGCGTGCAGGTTATACATGCAACGGTATTATATTCGCGAGCCGTGTGTTATGCAAATGTCTATACACGGCGAATACAATACTACATTGTGCAATTGCGTTGAATAGCATGTTACGGGAAATTCTTGGTCATCAAACATCGGGCTGTGTTTACCTCGGAAAAGTGTTAATTTTACCAGAATTACAACTTGTAAACGTATTTGGGACAGCACAATTGCAGAAAGAGAGTAAACATCTGCCTAGTCGTGAAAATTCAGGTGAGTAGCCGAAATATTTCCAACCAAATTGGAGGTTTTTTGGGGTGGATAAGTGGCTAGATACAGAACGTGTACACTATGGACTAGGACTAAAGGTATGACATGTAAAAAAAAACGTCCGAATGTTAATGTAAATGTCTCTACCTTTAGTCTTCTTGGACTAAGTCTAGTGCAATTTCAGATCTACAAAATTAAATTGTATTAATTACTAACACGTATTACAGCATGTGGGACCGACGGTCTGAATTATCGAGAAATCACACGTTATTTTAGTTATTCTACTGATAAAATTGCATGATTTACCCGAATTTGACGATCACACTGCTTCACTTTGTCGGGAACTATGTGATGAAAATCAAAATCTAACGGCATTATGTCAAATTTTAGCTCCAAATGTCCGATAGTCGGCTGTGCCTGTGCAGTGCCTGGGATATTCGGTTGCATGTGACGTCACACCATCAACAAAATGAATATTCATGAGCATTACCGTTGTTGTTGTTGTGATCTTGTTTTGTTGCTGTTGTTTTTTTGTTTTTGTTTTTTTTTGGGGGGGGGAACATGCGCCCCACCCTCCATCATTTGACAAAAACAAAACAAGAAAAACATGGGGGCAATATCTGTGAACAAATAAACTGAGAAATTCATAAAAGGTTTGCCCCGCGCCAATAAATAATATGAGTGCCCCCCTCGATCGCCCCATCAGTATCACGCCATGCCCCTGGGTCTTGGTTTCGAACCCTGGCTGATTTATTGCGGTGAATGAGTAGAACTAGAACTCTGGCCACTAGCATGATCACACCTCTTCACAATCTTCACAATTAAATTCACAATTTTAGTTTATCAACTGCATGGCCGAGGCACTAAAGAAGAATCTAAAGCTGATCCCCCCCCCCTCCCCTCCCCCCTCCTCTCTCTCATAATGCTTCTCGTCAGTACAGATTAGATAACAGCATTGGGTTCTAAAACTATTAAATTACAAGACCATTAGTAACTCGTATTTTCACTACCCCCTTTTCAGAGAAAATTGTTGGTTACTCTATTTCAAAATGTTGTGTTTTTTCCTCACCCTTATATTAGTGAGAAACTGATTTAACTATCAAAGAAAAAGTAGGTTGTTAGGGGCGACATACCTGACAAAACTAGACCAGGGACAAGGCGAGCTGGGGGTGTTTCACTAAGATTTTAACTTGAACTTTAAAATTTAAGTTTGACGTAAAATTATTGATTGCCGCTATAGTGGGGGATATTGCGCAATATAAATATTCAATATTATTATTATTATTATTAAACAACCCAAAAATGTTTTGAAACACAACATAAAATCTTTGTGAAAAATCATCAATATGTTCTATTATCAAGGCACTATTTTTATTCTTGGAGTAACATTTATTTGAAATGTCTAACATTTTAGCATTTTTGTTTCTAACAAGAGCACTATTTCAAGATTACAAATGGCCAGCCATAATTTTTAAGTCCGACTTAAATTTAAGTTCAACTTATATTTTTTTTGTGAAACACTCCCCAGTTCTCATATGCTGTTCTCTGGGACAAGTTAATAATATACATAAATATCATACTTGTAACGTTCTTTCTTTCCCAGTCTATCTCTCTTCTAAAAGATACACATGTTTGGGTAATTTTATAGAGTAATGTTTTAATAAGTTGATTGCTTTGTAGTGCATAATATAACTCATTTTATAAGGTATTTATAAAAAATGTTTTACTCATGGAAAATTTATTTGTATACCCAATTTAACTTAATTATGATTGACAAATCTTGATGCACTATCATATTATCTCAATAATTAAATTAACGCCAAATTGATTAAGATTGATATATTAATTGATACTATTATTGAATGTTTATACTCATGCTTAATCGTTAATATGCATATTAGTATTGCGTGCAATGGTAGTAATATATTCTACGCAATCATAACAATTAAAATATATTTCGATTAAGCTTTCGATCACACTTTCTGATTGATTTAGTTTTACGATAATCGTGCAGACATTATATCAATTTAAATTCATTTTTACATGGCTGATTATGCCATCCTGGAAGTTGACGTTTTAAAGTAAAGCAGTATTAATATGTTTATGTCTTTGTATACCAAATTTTATATTTATATGTTTATTTGTTTTTATGACTTTGTAAAATTGTACGCAATTCAGCTTTTTAGCTGCCATGTACTTTTATTCAATAAACCATTTTCAATTTAATTCAATTCTAGCTTCTTCATGTTTTAATGTGGCTTGTTTTATGATGTAATAATGGTAATATCGTACAACCGAACACGTTAATAGTGGCCACTGACTTGTCTATAGCAGTAGCAGCCACTCCAGCCAACCTGCCTATAGTGGTTACCCAAGTGTTCCCCTGCAGAGAAGAGAATGTAACCCGTCTATAGAGGTCACCTGTAAACAGTGTCCACTTTTCTTGTTTCCCTTAGGTATTCACTATACACTGGCTGAATGAATGATGATGATAGTATTTTCTACATTTAATTGCGATTGGTGAATATAGCACCCGGCACGTGTGCACCCAGGCACCCCTGTATTAGACAGAAATATACTGACTCTACATGGGCTTTACTTTTATATCAGACTTTATACTGTACCCCATTTTTGTATGTACCATAAAACCGACTGTCGAACGGAATACAGTATAGAGACTGATTTTTTCGGTCTACCACAGACTGTATTTGCACACACGCACATCGATACGTCATCTTTATCTGCAAGAATCTTCAGGGTTAATGGAGCATAAGAAGATAATAGCTGACTACAGTACACACAGTAACTCAAATAAGAAACATAGAAGCCAACAATATCAGTTTATTCATATTGATGTTTATTGATATGTAATTGATACACAATATACTGGTAAATGCATACATGTATAATAACTCATAAAAGTCTACACACGCACACACACACCCACACACACACTCCTTTTTACAGTAGTGTTTGGTAACCATATACTTTCATTATGATAACAAAAATCTTGAAAATGTATCCATAACAGTCTAAAAGAAAAAAGTAATGATCATATAATGAATGATAATTTCGAACACTGAAAAAAAAAGCACTGCAGCATTATATCTGATATTTCAGACGAATGGAAACATTCCTATAAATGGTATACAATGAAAAGAACACAAAATTTCATAATAGAGGAAATTATGCACAAACAAAACATGTATAATATAATTAACAAACTAAAATATTAAACAAATGAAAACCAAATCATAACTATGAAATAATCAGATTCAGAAAAGAAGACAAAATAAGTTTAACAAATCAGAATACCAGAAAACAAAGCAGAAACCATTTACTGGAGGCCAACACTTAAAATGGGGGTTGGGGATACATGTTAAAAGTAATGAAATGTTCAATACAACACCACTTTCTTATGTAGAACTCAACTCAACTCAACAATAGCATAGACATAACTAAAAATTCTCATGTAAATAAACACATGCATACATTAAAGTTTACTATTGTTAACACTGATATATTTTTATTTCTTAGCTCAGTATTATTTTAAACAATTTATTTATACACACAGATTCCTCTAATTTACTCTTAGACATTGTCTTGGTTAGTCAATGACACAATGTAAACAATGTATACACTTACAAAACTGCTTTGTATGAGAGTCTAATTATTTTTTTGTTTTAATAATTACACAAAACATTGTCACTAATTGCTTTTTTGTTCTTCCTTTTCACAAAAGTAGGCAAGATGGGAACGATTCAGCAATAAAGCAACCTACATTTTTAAAACAAAAAAGACATATCAAGATCAAAGATGGCATGAGATGTCGTCAATTGATAACAGCTGGTTCCAGAAAATATTAAACAAATTACAATTCCTACAAAATTGAAATAAAAATAAAATAATACTCAGACCTCATGGGACGGTATTTTGATATTATCAATCCATAAGTATTGTATTGCAAATAAAAAATATGTCTACAATTTATAACAATCATCATGATAGAATATACACTTTTTTTGTTTTAGATAAAACACACATGCACTAAATATAACCGATTTTATAACTCACTAAAACTGATGAAAACAACAGTATAAAAGGAGAAAAAGTTATCAAATATATTCTTGCCACAATGGAATAACATGATTAAATGAATAAGGACAAAATTCAAGATTCCTCCTTCATCATCTTCAGTTTAAATTGCCATTTTATATTTAATGATTCATAAGGCAGGTTAAATTGTAATTATCCAACACAATTTCACATTTTACCCTAAAACATGCACACCATTATATATATTTTACAAAGCAACTTTTACAATTTTTTTCTGCAAAAAAAAGAGGACATGGTGTCAATATTAAGATAAAACAGCAATACAATTATGAATCAGAAATTATCTTAAACATTTAGAATTCAAGGTTTAAGATATATTCATATTAACAATATGCAATTGAAAATGTATGCAATGCTCGTTAGCTAAGCAAGTAAATTTCATATTAACACTATGAACATCTGAAGTACAGTAATTTTAGGAACATTATACAGACATTTAAATCACAATTGCTTGAATTATTTTATAATGACCATTCAAATTGGACAAATTTCAATGCATCTACAGATACCAAACATAAACTTATTACATGTATATGTTACATATTTTGATTGTAATGCTTTGCATTCCTCAACCTAAGAATTTGTCTACAAAAAAAAGAGAACAAAATAAACGGAGGGATAAGACAGCTTTTGGTTGAAAAAATAATCATATTCATAAAAATAAGGAAAATTAAACAAATCTATTCAATCAAGTTTTCATTCTGTTAAACCTACTTGGTTTATATCTATATACAAATTGATATCTCATGTAAAGAGATAATAAACATTGTCAAAATCTCTATTGAGTGAAGCATTCATAACATGTCACAAAGAATGGAATTATAACACTGGGCGCATTCACACTGGTCCTACATTCTAGCAATTATAGTTCTTGTAATTTCGCCAGTCAGAATGCAAATTGTCCTAACACAAACAAGAAAAACTTCCCACAATCCCATTAGAACTTGCCAAACTTCCCGCAATCCCATTAGAACTTGCCAAACTTCCCACAATCCCATTAGAACATGCCAAACTTCCCGCAAATATATTTAGCTAGTCAGCAGTGTGAATATAAATTCATTTGTCACATGATTGAAGAACTTTGTTTGTAGGCATACTATGCTTTCTAACCAGACTCGCATGCACACTGATGATACAAAATACAAGTACTGAAAATACAAGCATTATTCTATGGCAGTGGTGTGAACAGATAGCCAAACTATGCACAGGAAAATTACAAGCACTATAACACTACTAAAAGTTTCTGCCAGTGTGAAAATACCTATAGTGAGTAACAATAATTCCTTCAAAGACAAGCGGGAAAAATTTGTACTGAACACAGGTACATTACACAGTATAATGTGCATATATGTACAGGTATGTAGTTTAGAATACTATGTTTCCTGACATGAGTAAATATCGTGTACAAGAGTCCCTTATTTACACTGTCAAGTGAAGAAAAAATGAGATGTTTAAAGGGGTATTCCGGGCCTAATAAAACCATTCGTTATTTGAATAAGCAGAATAAGAGGCATGATTGGTGAAAATTTGATCAAAATCAGACAAGAAACACGGGAGTTACCTATTTGAACATCATGTAGTAATGAGCGATCGTTTCAAAATTGCCGCCATATGCAACATCATTGACGAGCAACTCGCCATGGCTTATACACTTATTTCTCATTTTCGTTGCTAAAAATTAATTTTTCTCTGCTTGTTTTCACGAATTCATAGAAGAATATCGATGGGCCAACCTCTTTGGAATTTGTAAGCTCATAAATTTGCTTTAAAATTGAAATTTTGTAAAATTTCCATGTAGAAGTCAAAATGGCTGCAGCTCGCAAGTGACGTCACAATCGATAGCAATTGCTAACGATACTAAAAATCGGAGCAAAGTTCATCCTGTCATAACTTTTTTATTGCTCTACTGTTTTGGCTCAGATTTTCAATCATGATTCTTCATATTCACTTCATTTTATAGCAAACATCACATTTCTGGGGTGGAATTCCCCTTTAAGGCAAGTCTGCAACACAAATATTTGGCTAATCAAGATTTAAAACAGTGCTCAGCTGCTATGAGAGTTGCAGTTAATGAAATTCTTGCTGGTTTTTTTCACACAAAGATACTGGAAAGATTGTGCACATTTCTAGCTTTCAGAGGTAGAAGATTGTTAGAGCTGGCAATGAATTAAAAGTTGTTTTCACACATGATTTCTTTTAAATTATTGAAAAAGGAGAAAACACAGCAACAAACAAATGTCTATCAAGTTTGGTAACATATGACTTGTGTGTTTACCATAGTATATGATTCCTATCACAACCAGAATAATGTTGTAAATTAAACAAACAAACAAACACACAAAGCAACAAACAAGCAAACAATTGTTACTTGACTGAGTTTTACTACATGATGTCCATGTGTATATTCTGATTACAACTGCACCTTTTTTCAAGCATGAACACAACAAGTGCTCAAGTCATATATCATGAATCACAAATTCACACAATTTATTTTCTGGTTTATTCTTGGCTCAAAATTAAAATTAAATTACCTTGACAAAATAATAGAACACATAACATAAGTTTGTTATTTTAGTACATACTAACATTCACCTAATGTTGACAACATTTCCCTTATGGTCAACTTCATGAACATGTAAAGTCTGCATATATATTTCATGTACACACATACTTAACTTGTACTTGAATGCTGCCTTGAGTTTTAGAAAACATGATCGATTTCAACCTCTTATAGAGCATTATTATCATCATCCCATATCGATTCTAATGCCATATAGCTTGCACAACCAATATTGTCCATCGGTCCATGTAGGTAACAATAGTCTCATCTTATGCCAAAGCTTGCACGACGAGGCAAAAATTGTCTAGGCCGCAGCTTGCACGACCAATATCGTCCATCAGTTCATGTACATAGACTACATGTAGGTAACGATTGTCTGGTCTTATTTCATAGCTTGCCCGACCGGTTTGTAAGTCTTGTCCGAGGGGTGAAAGACTGTATGTTCATTGGTGTAGACCACCCCTCCTGGTCCCGCCAGACTAGTGTGCCCCATCAGGTCCATGTCTACCTGCCTCGCTGCCTGGCGTCCCTCGTTGATGGCATGCACCACCAGGGACTGGCCTCGGCGACAGTCTGTATGGGGAATAGAAACATAGGACATGAAGATTAGACATTGCTAGAAATTAATTGTTTCCATTCCTAGTTGCCTGGTCGGGCAAGTAGCATAGACACCTGTCAAATTTTGCATGTCCGATATCAGAATTGGATAGCCCAAAACAAAGAAAACCATTAACAAGTCTGTTTAATGTTCGATGCCTGGTCAGGCAAGTCAATTTTGATATTAAATAAATTTTGGTGGCCTGCAGAAACAAGAAACTAATACAATCTTTTGATTATCTATTCACTTCAAAACTTCAGCAACATAGATCTAGTAACATTGTCCAAATCCACAAAACTTAATTAGATATCCAGAGGTTCTCTCATACTGTGTTGTATCCGTATTACCAATAGAAACATGGAAAACAGGTTTTGGTTTGTCAAATTTCGCTTTCGTTAAAAAGATATTCACGACTGAAGTGGTCATATTTTTAGTCATAACTGTGAACAAAGTCAGTGCAATGAGTTAAGGAATATCACTTTGCATTTTCGCTCATTACGCGGCCATATAACATCCATTTAACGTGAAATTTTCTCACTCAGTAGACATATCAGATCACAACAATACACATTGTATCAACCATTCATCACTTTTTGCACATGTCAACAAAGTTACTAGATCCCTTTAGATCCTGATAAACCTTGAATGCTAACTGCACTGGGCCAAGCCCCTTACATGGGGCCTACAAGAAACTAAATCAATCTTTTCATTATCTATTCTCTTCATAACTTCAGCAGCAGCATAGACCTTATAAAGGCTTGTATTCTACTTCTCCTTTGTAGTCTGTACATTGGATCTCTAAATCCTGATAAACATTGACTGCTAATTACACTGGGCCAGCATCAAGCCCCTTACAACGTGGCCCACAAGAAACTAATTCAATCTTCTTGCTGCTTGTATTTTAACCCCCATTCACCGAGGGACCCTGGTGTATCATGTATTATCTCTATGGGAAATGCAATGTCTTGTAGGCAAGCCATTAAACTACATACCTCCTGCTGCATAGACCTTGTCCAGGCTTGTGTTGTACTTCCCCTTCGAAGTCTGGATGTTAGACCTCGGGTCCTGGTCCATCCCTAGCTCCTCGATCAGGAACTGTTCCGGTCCCAGGAAGCCCATGGCGAGTAGGACCAGGTCAGCCTTGAAGATCTTCTCCGAGTCCGGGATCTTGTCCATCTTCCAGCGCCCCGTGGCGTCCTTGGTCCATTTGATCTCGACCGTGCGGATCCCCGTCACGTTACCAGCACCGTCATCAAGGAATTCCTGCGAGGACAATTTGATAGAAGGCGCAGAGATTATTTACAATCCCTTGCCAAGTTTGATTGGCCACTCACTGCCTCTCAATTGCTTTACTGTTCCATGTCACTGTCTTCCTTTTCCAGCTGTCTTTATGTGTGTCTATATGTCTATATATTATTGGGTTCTCTATATACCTTCGTCATTGTGTCTCTGAAAAAGATTCTGATAGGATCAAACATTTAAATAAATTTGTAATCTCTGAGATTATTTTCATAAAGATCTTCAAACAGAGATACCAGTAAGCTAGAAGTTGAGAGCCTGAAAATCAAGTCATGATGCCCAATTTGTTGAGAAAATCATTAGAGTGAGCCTGAATTTCTAGGTGACCTTGGCCCAATGCATACTGCTGCCTGAAAACTGGCATCCCTGTTTTCACACACACGCCAACCTATTTCTGACAATGGCCAGAAAATCCAGGTAAAGACTAGATGGATCTTCGAAAATTATGCCTCCGCTATCACGCGATTTTAATATCAAGCCCAAATTAACATGCACCGATTTAATTTCTAAAAATATTTTTCCTTTATTTTGAGTCCTGTGACCTTGACCATATGACCCCAATCTTTGATGGCTCCCTAAAAAACATTCAGGTACGAAGTTTGATTGAAATCTGACATTTAGTTCTTGAAATTTTGGCATTACAAGCTTTTTTGCATGTATAATGAGTCCCGTGACCTTGACCTCAAGACCCCAACATTTTATGGCTACGTTGACTCTTTATGATACATTCAGGTACCGAGTTTGATTGAAATCTGACATTCAGTTCTTTGAAATTTTGCCATTACAAGCCATTTTCGCATACATATTGAGTCATGTGACCTTGACCTTTGACCTCATGACCCCCCAAATCTAAGCAGATCAGTGGCACCCCAATATCTACACTAATACCAAGTTTGAATTTGATCTGTCAACCAGTTCTTGAGATATCGCAAGAACGAGGCATATTTGCGCATATATTGAGTCCTGTGACCTTGACCATTGACCTCATGAACCCCAAAATCTAATCAGATCATTGCCACCCCAATATCTACACTAATACCAAGTTTGAATTTGATCCGTCAACCAGTTCTTGAGATATCGCAAGAACGAGGCATTTTTGCGCATATATTGAGTCCTGTGACCTTGACCTTTGACCTCATGACCCCCAAAATCTAATCAGATCATTGTCACCCCAATATGTACACTCATACCAAGTTTGAAATTGATCCGTCAACCGGTTCTTGAGATATCGCGAGAACGAAAACGGGACGGACGGACATACGGACGGACGGACAACCCGAAAAAATAAAAAACAAATATAAATATCAGATTAATATTTATTCGCACCAATCTTTTATAAACTCAACCCTACAGCAGAGAGTCGTCATAATTAAGTGAGTTTTAGAGTGTCTATGGTTATAAACATACCTCACTGAGTATCTCAAAGTGCCTAGGATCTTGTCCGTGTTTGAGTTTGACCTCTGCGTATCCATAGTCCACCCTTAGGATTCGGGCTAGGTGGGCTAGGGGTTGTTAGAAGGCCCTTTTAAACAAATCTAGCGAAACACTACATACATGTATGTCTTATAGATACCTAACATAAGTTTGTCAAACAAGCAAACAAGTCAAACATACCTCGCTGAGTATCTCAAAGTGCCTTGGGTCCTGCCCGTGTTTCAGCTTCACCTCCGAATGTCCGTAGTCCACCCTCAAGATTCTGGGCCAGGTAGGCCAGGGGTTGTCTGGGGCTCGGTTTGGAGGAGGCTCTGTCAAGATCTCAAACGTTGTGATGGTCTTTGCATCCTGTCAAAAGGAGAAATGGTGATAGTGCAGTTAGTCACGAAAACAAGAATAAACCCTTCAATTACTACAACATTTATGGGGGTTTGGTAAGGTCACTATGTTATTTATCGCCATGAACCATTTCAATGCAAGCAATTATTAACAAAGAAAACGTCTTCGATTGATGAGCACCAAAGATTGTGCTGCTCTTTACATACTCAATTCATTCATCATTGTGGGAGTGTGTAATACTTTCATTTCCGTGAATAACGTTATTAAAAAGATAACAAGATAACAGTAAAAAAAGAAATGCCAACAACCAAATTGGTAAAAGGACCCTTATCAGAAACTATTGCCACTAGATTTTATCCTTTAACTTACCATCCTAAGGGAAGTACCGATGCAGTCCACACCGGTGTCCCCTCCTCCGATGATGATGATGTCCTTGCCCTTGGCGTCCAGGTAGTCTGACTGGTTACCCATCTGCTTCTTCTGCCAGGGTTCCAGGAACTCCATGGCGTACTTGATGCCATTCAGCTCACGTCCTGTAGGGAACAAACAAAGCAGAGGAAATCTATGTTAATACAGCTATGCTAGGTCCAGTCACACCAAAAGAAAGTCATATTAAAAACGCCACCATCATCACCATCATTTTCATTTCTGTCATCATGCCAGGCTCCAGAAACTTAATGTTGCTACAGGTGTCTCCGCTTATGTGGGTAGAATTTAGACCCATTTAACAAAGAGTCCCCTCAACCTGACAATTAGCGGCATGTGTATCTTACCTGGTATGGGTAGATCCCTAGGCCTGGTGGATCCTGCACAAATCAAGATGGCATCGTTCTCCTTAATGAGATCCCTGGCTTGATGTTTTGCCCAAGTTTGCATCACCAAAGATATCACAATCATCATCATAATTGTTGTAATACTCATCACCACCTTCATCAACCTGAAAATTAGTAGTATGTGTATCTTACCTGGTATGGGTAGATCCCTAGGCCTGGTGGATCCAGCACAAATCAAGATGGCATCGTTCTCCTTCATGAGATCCTGGGGTTTGATGTTCTTACCAAACCAATGTTTGCATCACCAAAGATATCATAATTGTTGTAATACTCATCACCATCATTATCAACCTGACAATTAGCAGCATGACTGTGTATCTTACCTGGTATGGGTAGATCCCTAGGCCTGGTGGATCCAGCACAAATCAAGATGGCATCGTTCTCCTTCATGAGATCCTGGGGTTTGATGTTCTTACCAAACCAATGTTTGCATCACCAAAGATATCATAATTGTTGTAATACTCATCACCATCATTATCAACCTGACAATTAGCAGCATGTGTATCTTACCTGGTATGGGTAGATCCCTAGGCCTGGTGGATCCAGCACAAATCAAGATGGCATCGTTCTCCTTCATGAGATCCTGCATGTGTATCTTACCTGGTATGGGTAGATCCCTAGGCCTGGTGGATCCTGCACAAATCAAGATGGCATCGTTGTCCTTCATGAGATCCTGGGGGCTGATGTTTTTGCCTACATTAGCGTTGGTCACAAACTTCACTCCCTCGTCTTCCATCAGACGCAGGCGCCTCTCTACAGCCTGTTTAAGAGAATACGATTGAAATAGGCAAGAAATAAGTAATAGTAAATCTCCCTCGTCTTCCATCAGACGCAGGCGCCTCTCTACAGCCTGTTTAAGAGAATACGATTGAAATAGGCAAGAAATAAGTAATAGTAAATCTCCCTCGTCTTCCATCAGACGCAGGCGCCTCTCTACAGCCTGTTTAAGAGAATAGGATTGTAAAAGGCAAGATATAAGTAATAGTGAATAAGAGTACTCGACTTGTTTGTAGTCAAAAAGAAAAATGCCTTGTAACCTATTGACTATTTTAATATTGACTGTTATTGTTTATCATGTTGTCATCATGATCTCAATTCTTCATAAAAAGATCACTGTTTTACACCAATAAGGTGATAATAAAAAAGGGTTAAATACTCACACTTTTGTCCATTTTCATGGTGGGGATACCATACATGAGCAGTCCTCCGCATCGGTCGTTCCTCTCATACACAGTCACCTGATGACCGGCCTTGTTAAGCTGGGCAGCTCCGGCAAGACCGGACGGTCCACTGCCGATCACTGCTACCTTCTTACCGCTCCTGATCGTAGGGGGCTCTGGTTTGATCCAGCCCTGCTCGAAGGCGTGGTCGATGATCGCGCACTCAATGTTCTTGATGGTGACTGGAGGAGCGTTGATACCAAGCACACAGGCACCCTGGGAAATTTAGACAAAATTTGCGGGTTAAGTTTTGTATTGTAAATACTTCAAACACACTGCTCAAAATGTCTTGTCTTTCATTTATCACAGCAATCCACCTTTCTACCCAGGAGTATAAAATCATCACCACCACCACCACCACCACCACCACCACCACCACCACCACCACCATCATCATCATCATCATCATCATCATCATCATCATCATCATCATCATCACCATCACCATCACCATCACCATCACCATCACCATCACCATCATCATCATCATCATCATTTTCATCATCATCATGACCATCACCATCATCATCATCATCACAATCACCGTCATCACCATTATTACCATAACCATCACCATCACCACCACCACCATGATCCTCATTCTAGCAGTCTCACCTCACATGGGGCTGGGCAGCACCTGCCAGTGAATTCTGGGAAGTTGTTGGTCGCTAGCAGCATATCGAGGGCCTCCTTCCACTGGTCCCGGAAGACGAGGTCGTTCCACGAGGGGATGATGTTACCCAGGGGGCAACCGGTGTAGGCCTGACAGAATGGCGTACCGCAATCCATGCATCTGATCAGAAACAAGGGATAAACGCATTAAAGGTACTGTTGAGTATTGGTATTTCCCGAAGTGCCCCCCAATATTTTTTTGTGAGATAATGAAAAACTGACTGTCAAATTTGAAAGAACATACAATTCTAATGGCAGAATAAACATTATTTGATCAAAATTGGAACAGAAACGGCTAAAATTTTTATTCAAAAGTTCTTCACCAGGGGATTTCACCAAAATTTAAAATGCTTAAAGACTACTTTGAAAAAATCTGAATAGGTTTTTAAAAAGTTGTTGATGATATCTCTATTGAATCATTATTTCAACAAAACATTAAATGCACAATTTTGTATGAAAAATGGCTCAAACCAATGATTTTTTTAGAGAGCGCCCTCTTGAGTTGTAACGGCTCTTTTTGAATGAAAACAGGAGTTTTACTAAGTCGTTTGGAATTGTGTATACTTTTCAAGCATGGTGAAGTTATAACTATTATTTTGTACCATAATGGTGCAGGTTTTGGTTACTAAAGTTAGGTTTGACCAATACCCAACTACCCCTTTAAATCTCCTGTTGTAGCATGTTTCCTACTAGATTTGGCAATTCTAGTAGAACCCTAGGTTCCCACAGGCAATGGGTTAATGGGATCAAATTCATATTACTCTCTCATTCTAACTCGAAGAAGATGAGGTCGTTCCACGAAGGGATGATGTTACCCAGGGGGCAACCGGTGTAGGCAATCTCTCCCCAGTCATGCATCCTCTTTAATGCATCCAAGATGTATGTGCAGTGGCGTAGCAACGGGTGGGCGGGGGGGGGGGGGGGGGGGGGGGGGCACGTGCCTCCACAATAATTTGGAAAAAACAATAGAAAACATAAGGGGACATTTTTTGTAAAAAACAAAGAAATACATGAGGTGTGCCCCCCCAATCAGACAGACCACCCTACACCACTGTGTATGCGTATGTATATGTATGTATGTAACTATAATTAGCTCACCTTGCAGCCAGCACTTTGTGTTGTTTCTTGACACCCTTGTTTGTAAATCTCTCCCCAGTCTTGCATCCTTGTCACAACCAATATGTGTGTATGTACATGTATGATTGCCTGTCTGTCTATGATGCATTCACTCACCTTGCAGCTTGCACCTTAAGTTGTTTCTTGACCCCCTTGTGGTTGTAGATCTCTCCCCAGTCTTGCATCCTCTTTGATACCTCTCGATACTGATCATTGTTCCTGTTATACTTCACAAAGCCCCTGTAAGAAATAAACCAAATTATAGACTTTATAGGTCAAACTCCACAATTACTATTATTGTAGAATATTGAGGATAACAAATTATATATTACTATAATTATTATTATTATTAAAAAACAAAGGACAAAAAAACTAGATGGATCTTCGACTGCGCAGTCGAAAATTATGCCTCCGCCATTATGCAATTTATTTATATCAAGCCCAAATCAACATGTACACTGAATTAATTCTGTCAACTCAATTTTGATGGTACTCTGTCTTTTAGATCTTGACGTATCACAATTATGATCTATAAGTGACCTTGACCTTTGCCCTCATGACCCCAAAATCTAATCAGTTCATTGGCTCTCCAAGGAACATACATGTACCAAGTTTGGTCAGAATCTGTCAATCCATGAGCTCTGTGACCTTTGACCTTTGACCTCATGACCCCAAAATCTAATAAGATCATCGGCCCCCCAAGATACATACATGTACCAAGTTTGGTCACAATCCGTCAATCCGTTCTTGAGATAACGCGATCACAAGCTATTTTTGCATATATAATGAGCTCTGTGACCTTTGACCTTTGACCTCATGACCCCAAAATCTAATCAGATCATCGGTCCCCCAAGATACATACCTGTACCAAGTTTGTTCAGAATCTGTCAATCCCTTCTTGAGATAACGCGATCACGAGCTATTTTTGCATATATAATGAGCTCTGTGACCTTTGACCTTTGACCTCATGACCCCAAAATCTAATCAGATCATAAGCCCCCCAAGATACATACATGACCCAAGTTTGGTGAAAATCCGTCAATCCGCGATCACAAGAACGGGACGTACGGACGGACGGACGTACGTACGTACGTACGTACGGACGGACGGACGGACCGACGGACGGACAACCCGAAAACATAATGCCTCCGGCTACTTCGTTGCGGAGGCATAAAAACTTGCCTACAAGTAATTTGACTGTGCTAAAGTCTAAATTAGTGCTGCTTCCTTTAAAAAATCTCACAAAATTTCAACTTTAACCGGGTGATCTAATTATATAATTGTTTTATTCTTTCCTTATACAGAGGTAGCCAATTTAATATTTTAAAGTTGACAATCTATGTATACAATCACTGAGATATTGTCAAATTGGGAAAATCAACTTTAAAAGATAATGCATTTTGCTACTTTGTGGCAGCAATGACAACAAAGTTGAAATCTATTTTATATCTAAGTCTGTAATATGTTTAGGGCAATGATGGGTATCATGATAATGTTCAAGTTCATAATTAGAGTTGACTTCAATAACTGTTAGGAGGATCAATGCATCATAGCACAAGTCAGAGCTCTAAACAGAGCCCTTGAAAACCAGAGGGCTCTCCTTAAGCCTTTCTTTCAGGTGGCCTACATTATTATTCCGATACACACCCACCATAGACTTGTGTGGCGTAGATCCTGATTGGTTGGTGGCCAATACAGGGTTTCTAGCCAGTTCAAAGTGGCCAATACAGGGTTTCTAGCCAGTTCAAAGTGGCCAATACAGGGTTTCTAGCCAGTTCAAAGTTGCCAAATGAAATTCCTGGTGGCCATTGGCACCCGAGCCACTGCTAAGGGCAAGCTCTGTAACTACAGTAGTTTCAGAAATTAGCTCACCTAGTCTTGTCTACGACCCTTTCTATCGTCTTCTTCTCCTGCTCAGCATCAGGAATGGTGGATTCGATGTCAACCACTTTAGGCTCTGCCTTCCCATTTGCACCATTGGCGGCGTGTCCATTATTTCCATTGCAGCCATTGGCCGGTACATTGACAAGCTCCGCCTCTCTCTTGGCCTTCTCCTCAGCCAGTGCCTTGGCTTTCTTCTCTCGTAGGGCACGCCTGTACTCATTGGGGAACACCTGTGTTACAAACAAATATCACATTGACTACACATACAAGAAGAGATCTACTGCACAAACTTTTTGTAAAAAAAACACACATAAGTGCTTACTTTCGGTTTCCAAATTGGCTATTTAAGATGTAAATTGTGACCTGAGACCTTACAAACTTATCTGGACCAATGTATCAGACACAATACGGGAAATTGGTGACCTCACCTTGATGAACCTTTTGACTTCAGTCTCCCAGTTGGCAAGGATCTGAGCTGCCATCTTTGACCCGGTGAGTCTGTTGAAGTCTGCCAGGTTCGCCTTGAGGAAGGCGACGTCGATGTCCTTGACGATCGGCTCCATCTGCACGGACTCTGTGTTGCATTTCTTGTCGAAGTCATCCCAGCTGTAAAACAGAAGAGGAGTTTGTTATGGAAGATGAGGAGACTATCCCAAATGGACAAAGGAACAAGAAAATAACAATTATATATAATGTATGAAATTTAAATTTAAATGAAACTAAATGAAAAAGGCTAAAGAACAATGGGCTTGCTCAGGAATAGCACCAAAGACCTCCCCATTGCCAGAACAAAGCTCTCAACACTTTTAAGCCAGATGTTTTATTTTTATTTTTTTAGAACCTCTTATGATAGCGTAACTTCCCGAAACCCTTCCAATTATCATACTAGTCAAAAGCCATGTAAACCTGACACAAAACTAAAGGATAAACAAATTGTCCATAGGTACGTGAAGTTAAAAATAAGCACGGACAAATTCTTTGAGAAAACAAAATTGTAGGTTGACTTACATGTTGAAGACATAGGCGATGCCCCCTGACATGCCGGCAGCAAAGTTGCGTCCAGTGGCCCCTAGGATGATGGCTCTGCCTCCGGTCATGTACTCACAGCCATGGTCACCCACACCCTGACGGATACAAATGATAATAGAGGGTTATATCAACCCGTTGAAGATTATTTGATTTTACTATGCATTTTCCATAGACTCCAGCCTGAGTATTCTCAAGAATAGTACCTAACGGCTTAATCCATTAACAAATAATTTAATTTGGTGAACATGCATTTTCAATAGACCCCAATGGTTGCCCATTGGGGTCAGTGGAATTAACCCACAGCTTAATATTTAGTGGCCCTAGGCCAGCGGGCCTGTGTTAATTTCGAGCATTGCCTTACCTCACAGATGGCAAGAGCGCCAGAGTTCCTGACGCAAAACCGCTCCGCAGTCTGGCCCCGGAAGTAGGCCCTGCCACTAGTGGCGCCGTACAGACACACGTTGCCTACGATGATGTTCAGCACCGTGTCAAAGTCCTCTGGAATGTCACGAGGGGGGTACACGATCACTGTGCCTCCAGAAAGTCCCTGTTGAAATTTGAAAGAAAAATATATCCTTCATCTCTATTTGCTCATCATTGAGTCTCACTGCATAACATTAGATTGAGCAAGGAATGTATTTTTGTTTTTATATAGAACTGCAAAATTGTTTGATGTTGTTATTATTTTCACGTGTCTAGAACTCTTAAACCCCCTTGACATAAATGCACAAAAAAATACATAATGATAGTGACTTTGCCAGCTTGTGGGATAGTTCAAACGTATGACTCCAGTAATGAAATTAAATGAAAGGGAGACGTTTTTATTCTCACGTGTCTAGAACTTTTAAACCCCCTTGACATAAATCCACAAAAAAATACATAATGATAGTGACTTTGCCAGCTTGTGGGATAGTTCAAACGTATGACTCCAGAAATGAAATTAAATGAAATTAAATGAAATTAAATGAAAGGGAGATGTTTTTACTTACCTTCCATTGCAATAATTATCATCTCCCTCCTAGTTCTAGCCTACAAAACATCCTTGTGATCAAACAAACTTGTGTGCCCATGCACGTACTACAGAGTTAAAACAAAGTGAGAAAGATTCCTTCTTTAACTCACCTTGCCAACGTAGTCGTTGGAGTCTCCCTCCAGCTCGACACGGATGCCGTGAGTGAGGAAGGCACAGAAGCTCTGGCCAGCTGACCCCGTCAGCTTGATCTCAATCGTCTTGTCTGGCAGCCCTTTCTCACGGAAGTTCCTACATGAGACAAAGAGAAATGAGTGAGCATGTGATTACCATGTGACAATCGCAAGAACATCATGTGATTATCATGTGAACATTATGCAAGAGGTCAGCTTGTTCTCAATGGTCTTGTATCGCAGCCCAATTCCTTGGACTTTCCTACATGAGACAAATAGTAATGATTGATCATGTAATTACCATGTGATGGACGCAAAAACATCATGTGATTATCATGTGCACATTATGTAAGAGGAATACATGGTAAGCTTGGGCCAGCCGACCCAGTCACCAGATCCAAGACTTTATAATCAACTGCAAACATCATTATTGCAATAATACTTAAAGGGCAATGCAACTCTAGAATAGAGTTTATCCTACTTTATACATCATAATATGCTTGTAAATTATTATGCGTAACATTACCCCGACTCAGATTTCTGCTTTGGAAGAAATATGTGAGAACACTATCGGGTGTACCACTATTCACGCTAATGCTGGAGGTCAGTGATGCATTAACTGCATTTCAATAACACCGATTCTAACCATTGTTTGAATACTTGTAGACGCTTTGACGAGTCTGCAAATCAGTGAAAAGCTTTTTGTTCGGCCCTAAGCACATACGTCAGAGTTTGCAAAGCAAGTCGGGTAATTACAAGAACATGGCCGCTCCCATCATCTTTTGCCGCCGTAAGAATTAGTAAAATTTGGGTATGTTCACATAAGGATTTCATGGGATCCAGTAGGCCAAAATTGGCAAGTTATGTATCAAATTAAATGTCTGTTCACCTTCTAAATTATAATAATAGCCGAAAGCCATAGTTTCATTGCCCTTTAATAACCAGCCCATTAGGGTTAACAAAAAATATCACGATTCCAAATTTGAGTGGATTTATAGACCGGGTTCAGTTACTTGAATAGATTTTAAAATATCATGGTAATAATAATGGTGGCTACTTGTAGCGCACTTACCTTCTTTTGATGCTTGCAACTCATTATTATCATTACCCCGGCCATTGGATACACACTGCAATCTATCCAGCACACAAAGTGGAAATTGTTCACCCCACAAGTACATGAAATATGTTAAATCCCAAAGTCCTTTTCTGTGGTTAAATTCCAAGAATGCAAAACTGGTAATCTTACTTGGACACGTAGTAGCTGAGCGTTGTTCCAAAGGCTCTGGTTTCATTGGTGATGGGTAGCTCAATCTTGACGTGGTCTGAGGTACCATTCAAAACATCACGGGCAGCTTCAATCAGGGTCATATCCTTCACATTGAAAAGCAAATGATATTATGAAATTAAATTATTTTTCTAAAATCCAGCTGAGTTTTAAATATAATTCAACGAAAGTCTATGTTTCTGAACATATATAATCACTGGTCATCTAGATAATTTTATTCTAATTTGACAATATTCATTTTCTCTGAAGTATTTATAGCACATTTCCTATTAAATAAAGGCAGTTTACATTCAAAGAAATCATTGTAAACTGGTAGTACAATATCTTCCACATCATAATTCATTAATCAACATTGACACTTTTTCCATAAACATTATATGAACTCTACAAAGGTAAAATCCTCAGCATTCTTCATATAGAGATAAACATATTGGTACAACTTGATTTTGTCCAACTTTTGAATAGACCTGTGTGTGACTAGAAATATCCCAAGTGAAGTTCTGCATGTTATACATGAATTCAATAGTTTTTAATGGGTTATGTAATAGGAGGGTGGTTCTTATGAAGCCAATTGACAATCAGCAAAACGTCACACTCACGCAAGTAAGTTTTTCCATTTTGTTTTTATTTATGAACTTTGATATGTTGAATGGGTTAAGTGTTAATTGGCTTCTCACCAGTCTCTTCTCCAGAGCAAAGTACTGCTTGGTAGATCCACCCACGTCATTGATCCCTGGTCGCATGTCCTGCGCCTTGGCCAGCATCAGGTCAAAGTTCAACAGACTGCCCTTGCTGTTTCCATTGGCCTGTTTTGGTTGAAGCATGTCACTGCGACCAATCATTTCCTGAGGAATAAAGATGAAGATAAATTAAATCTCATCATTACTTAATATAAATTATTTCTGAACCCCAGGTTAACTGTTCAAGGGGTCAAAGGTCAGGTCAAATTCAAACAGACTCCCCTTGCTGCTTATGCTGTCCTGTTTAGGCTCCAGCATGTCACTGTGACAAAGCATTTCCTTTAAAAAAACGAGATAACAGTTACACATCTTGCTATGAAAGATTGAAGAAGTTTTAATTATTACTGTTTGTAACAACTTTAATTGATTTAAAATCAAGGTTAAAGTTCATGTGTCACAATCAAAACCAGGTCTAAGTTCAACAGACTGCCCTTGAGGTGTCCATTTGTGCTGCAGCATGTCACTGCGACCAATCGTAAAGTATAAAGATGTGTAAATAGAATTGTATCACTAATGAATACAAATAATTTCTGAAGCTTTAGTAAATGTTCAAGATGTTAGTATAAGGTCAAAGTTTACTAAAATGATTTTGCTTCTTGTCCTGTATAGGCATGTATCCAGCATGTCACTGCGACCAAGCACTTCCTTCAAACACCAGAGAGAACAGTAACATGTCTTGTTATGAAAGCAGTTTTAAAAATCATTAAAAATCACAGGTCAAAGTTCAACAGAAGAAGTCTATAGAGGGAATGTAGGTGTATATTCTCACCTGGAATGTTTTGAATCCCATCTGAGCCATGAAGGTCCTGATCTCCTCAGCCAGCATGAAGAAGTAGTTGACCACATGCTCAGGCTTTCCCTCAAACTTCTTCCTCAGAACAGGATCCTGATGAGAAGACAAAGACAGTGATGTTATGTTTCTATTGATAAGAATCTTGAACAAGTGTCATAGAATACTACCAATTAAAATCATCATCATCATCGTCATCAATCGCCATCATCATCAGTTATTATCAACACATCATCATCACCACCACCACCATCATCATCATCTTCATCATCATCATCATCATCATGCATACATACCTGTGTTGCTATGCCGACTGGGCAGGTATTGAGATGGCACTTCCTCATCATGGTGCAGCCCATGGCGATGAGAGGAGTGGTGGAGAAGGCAAACTCATCTGCCCCTAGCAACGCAGCAACCACCACATCATGACCTGCAAGATGGCCACACAAAGGGGCAGAAAGAGGAAAACAATTATACATGTAGTTGAATTAACCCCTTGACTACAGGAACCGGGTGGGTTGTGTAAAATGTCTATGGGGATTACAGAAACTTGAAAGGAGCGGGTTAATCCTAATTCAATTAACATAAGAACCAACTGCTCCACCCTATCTAAGGAAGCCAACATCAAGGAGGCAGTAAGGTAGTGGTAGAGATATGTTAAACTTTACTGCACGGTCTTCATCATTACATATCATTATCATTATCATTATTATTAGTGTTATTGTTATCGTCATTGATATTGTTGTTGTTGCAGTTGTAGTCGTGGTTATAGCTATTGTCATCATCATTGTTATCATTACCAGTATCATTTTAATAACAATAATTGAATGTTAAGGATACCTCAAATGGAATATAAACATCATGGTGAGGCATCTCAACCATCTGATGTGTCCGTTGAATAACAATTGGCCACTCACCTGTTCTCAGCTGCCCATCGGTCTGCAGGATGACCCTTGACCTCAGGTCATTCAGCACCAGAGTCTGGTGGGTCTCTGCTATGCCCAGTTCCCATGGCAACCCGGCATGCTTGATGCCAGTCCAGGTGCTGGCTCCAGTCCCTCCATCGTGTCCGGAGATGGTGATGTGCTCAGCTTTACCCTAAGAGAAACAGAAAATATAAATTTTAGATTTATGTTTATTCAACACTTTCTTTAAAAACATACAGATAGTAGTACAAGAAGACGTATTTAGTCCGATATAATGATGTGCTCAGCTTAATTCCAGAAGAAAAACAAAAATATTTTTGTAAATTCAATTTTTATTGACAAATTTGTAGGCCATAATGTTTCTTTTAACTGTGCTGACTTTTCAAAACATCATTCATGTTTCGTTTGATAAATCAAGAGATAAATAATAAAAGGTTTCATTTATACAGCGCATAATCTGACAACCCATCTCTATGTGCTTTACAATTAATTATTAATTCCACATAATGACTACGTGAGAATCAAGGATTACCAAACACACACATAATATTGCTGAGAAGTACTGAACTTGAAGACTGCGCATCTTTCATTGAACCCAATTTCTATCCTCCCTTTGACCATATCCATATAAAATGTTATACGTCTTTGAATGTTTGCTTAGTAAATATTAGTGATTTCTTGAAAATAAAGATGAGTCTCTACCTTTGCGACTCCAGCTGCCACCACACCGACCCCGACCTCTGACACCAGCTTGACGCTGATGATGGCTTCTGGGTTGGAACACTTGAGGTTGTAGATGAGCTCTGCCAGATCCTCAATGGAGTAGATGTCATGGTGAGGGGGAGGGGAGACCAACCCCACCCCAGGGATGGAATAACGTGTCGATGCAATGTCCTCCGTTACCTAGGAGATTCAATCATCAAATAGAAATCAAAATTAAACAATCATCAATATGAAAGTATAGTTTAGAACACTTGAGGTTGTAGATGAGCTCTGCCAGATCCTCAATAGAGTAGATGTCATGATGAGGGGGAGGTGACACCAACCGTGTCGCTGCAATGTCCTTCGTTACCTAGGAGACACAATCATCAAAGACAAAACAATTACAATACCTTTTATCAAGCACCACTGTTTCTAAAAACAATTATGTACATGTAGATGACTATAAGGGGACTACATTGATAAAAACATAACAAAAACATCTTTGTCATAATTATGTTATTCACAATCAGCAAATTGAACATAGAGAATCACACATACAGCTCTCCTCCTTCTACAGGAGTGGCCCCCTGAGCAATCTTGATTTGCAGCATATCAGAGTGAGCCAGATAGGAGCTGGTCACACCGAACTTTCCTGATGTCAATATCATGCTTCCAAAAAAATATATCAATCAATGACTAGAAACCCACAATGTAATGGGTACAGGGTTACATAATTGCCTCACCTTATATCCAGGCAATTCTCTTTCTCCAGGCTTGGCTCCCTGAGTAATCTTAATCTGCAGCATATCAGAGTGAACAAATTCGGGACTGGTCACACCAAATTTTCCCGATATCAGTACCAAGTTACATCAATTGACGACAGGAAAAACAGTGGAATACTATATTGGTTCAATACCTGATTACATAATAGCCTCACCTTGTATCCAGGCAGTTCTCCTCCTTCTCCAGGCTTGGCTCCCTGAGCCATCTTAATCTGCAGCATATCAGCGTGAGCCAGATAGGAGCTGGTCACACCGAACCGCCCCGAAGCAACCTGCTTGATGGACGAACGGATGTTCTCCATAGGGTCTTCGCAGTGCATATATCGGTATTCATTCTCTCCCCCTTCACCCGTGTTGGACTTGGCTTCCATCCTACGCAGAATCAATGGGAAAGAAAGAACAAAATTGGGCCTCAATGGTTAAAACATTCTAAACTGTGGGATTAAGTCACACCAAACCATTCAGTAGACGATCGGATGTTCTCCTTCGGATTTGTGTGAAGGTATCAGTATTAATTTTCTCCCACTTCACCTATGTTGGGCTTAGCACCCATCCTAAAGAGCATTGTGGTAAAGGACATTATTTCCGTTCTGCGCTTAGAAACATCAGTATGAAGCGCAATATAAATATTATGTATTATTATTATTATTATTTTAGTCTCTATAACTATCCACTTATTATCTTCTTACTGCCAGAAAATTATTTGTTCCTATGCGTTTCTTGTTAGGCGAATGCGTTCTTTGTCAGCCGATGTTTTCTGCATTAAGCAATGGAGACAACTTTCACCACCAGATAATTTGATTTCGCAAATTTTCTATCCGTTGGGTATCCGTTTACGCTATTATATCCAGTGATATGTGACAACACCTTTAACAACATCAATGGGAAAGCAAACATCACTTTTCATTTTCACCAACTAAATGTGTAATTATTAATAGCCAGCTCCTGACATTATACTGAACGAGTTTTGAATTGTTACTTATACAGTGAGGCTCGTTCCCTCTTCTAAATATTCTTGATTGTTTTATTCTATGCCCAGTAAGACCTAACTGCAATACTGCTTTTACAAAAAGGGCATAGTCAGAACCTGACACTAACACTTGCCCGGGGCAAGTAAAAATGTATGCCGGGCAAGTAAATTTCATAAATTGTCTCGTTTGCTTGCCCGATCGGGCAACTAAATAATTGTTCAACTATAGGAGAACAATGGGATTACATTTCATCTAGAAGTAAGAGGGCAAGTCAATTTTTTTTGTTGGGCCTTGAAGTAAAATGTAGAACTTTGATTTTACTCGGGCCAGTACAGAAAAAAGTTAGTGTGGAGGCTTGGTATAGTATCATGATTATTACCTGTTCATTGCAATAGCCAGAGTAGTGTGCGCCTCGATTGAGATAGATCCAAAGCTCATGGCACCAGTGTTGAATCTCTTTACGATAGATGTGGCATCCTCCACTAGAGACAAGTCGACCGGTTCCTTACTCTTCACCATCTCCAGCTGGCCACGCAGGGTACAATTACGCACCTGCCATCAAAGAAGAGGGGGAGGAATAGAATTTCACATGTTTTATTTACACATTTTGTTCATTGCATCCTAAGCGAAACATTAAATTAAACTAAAGAGTACTATTAAAAAACGTATTTCAAATATACATTCATCGTCATCAAATTATCATCATCATCATCATCATCAACTTCATCAACTTCTCTACTGTCTTCATTGTCATGGTTGTAATCATCATCTCCATCATTTTAACCATCATCATCATCATCATCAACATCGTCCTCATCATCATCTCCATCATCATTATCATCATCATCATCTCTGCTGTCTTCATTGTCATGGTTGTAGTGAAAAAATACACGGAGATCAGGGTGAATTCACCCCCGAAATGCCAAAAAGAGCCCCCGAAAATGTGCATAGAGTTCAATGCAAAACAAACTTTAGACTTAGAGTGCTATTTCAATGCAGGCAAGCTTGTAAAGTAGCCCCCGAAAAATAAATTGTATTTTTCCCCTGCATGGTTGTAATCATAATCATCATCACTAGCACCATTACCATCGTCAGTCTCATCAACCAACAGCATCATCACCATCACAATTCGTTTTTACAAATTACTAAGTTACATTGTTTAGCATGATATTAAAATATACTTACTGATTCTTGTTGGGACTCCACATACTTCTCATAGGCCGTCTTGCTGTTGTTCCGCACAGCCTCCTGCAAATTGGCAATGCTGATGGGATCGTTGACATGCTTCTCCGCCCCGTCACGCCAATAGTACATTCCACCCTCCAGAATGCCAGTGTTGTCTCCATGGTGATCCACGAAGGCAACAGCGTGCCTCTGAATTGTCTGCATGAGAGGAGTTTAATATCAAGATCTTGACAACTTGGTTTCTTACAAGGACAGTTGTTATACAAAAAGAAATACAACAACTACAGTTGTTGTACAGCTGCATGTTTCTCTTTAAAATGTATTGTACAAGTATATTACTGCTTTAATTTTTAAGTAAATATTTCAGCAATTTATTTAGGGCATAACCCAACTGAATTAATGTATACCAGATCCATAATAGTATGTAAGCACCAAGTATATCAAATGTAGTTCAATCTTGCCTGGATACTGGGCCCACCAAATGGTCGATAAAAAATGAAAAATGAATGAATGAAAGAACAAACAAACAGACAAACCTATCCATACATAAAGCACTGATGTCCTTACCTCTTCAGCCAGGACTTCAAAGGTGGCTCCGCTCAGCCTAGAGGAAGTGCCCACAAAGCACTTGTCAATAACCTCGTGGGCGAGACCAACCGCCTCAAAGATTTGAGCTCCCTGCAACAGAAATAAAAAAGAATCAAGAATGCAATTTCAACCTAAGCAAACACTATAATATGCTCCTCTTGTTCTTTTTGGGGCATAATTTGAAGTATGTCTTGCTATGAATTCCTTTCCATCTCACCATGTAGCTCTGTAGCAGTGAGATGCCTAACTTAGCCATCACCTTGGCACTGCCCTTCTCAGCAGCGGTGATAACTGATCGCCCTTGGCTTTGCAGTGGTACATCTCTACTTTTCACTTCTTTCTTTTACTGTTATTATCAAATTCCCTTATCTATCAATTTAGTAGTCCCAACTTGTTCCTCTATCTATTCATCAGTGTTTGTCTCACCTTGTAACTCTGTAGCAATGAGATGCCCATCTTAGCCATCACCTTGGCGATACCCTTCTCCGCGGCGGTGATCACCCTCCCCTGGATCTCCTCCCGGCTGACATCAATCCCGAGGAGGTTCTGCTCCTGGAGGCTGATGAGGCTCTCGAAGAGGAGGTAGGGACAGATGGCATCAGCACCATATCCTAGCAACACGCACATGTGGTGCATCTCCCTGGCCTCGCCGGTCTCCACGATGAGGGCGGTGTGGAGGCGCTGCCTGGTCCTGATCAGGTGGTGGTGGACTGCACCCAGGGCAAGCAGGGAACTACAGCAGCAAAGAAATTGTTTTTATGTTAACGCCTTGCCTACGAGATATTGCATTTCCCATAGAGCTAATACATGGAACACAAGGTTCCTGTAGTGAATGAAGTACTTTGTAGTATTGCAGATATAACCAAGGGACAATCCATATTGGTTTGACTTTATCAGGAACTTTGGAGGTATTAAAGATATGAAAAAGAGACAATCAATATTGGTTTGCCTTTATCAGGAACCTAGGAGAAACAGTAGCGATGCCATAAACAGTAGCATTCAGTTGACATGGTATGACAGGGACTTCTATTTGTAATGATACATACCGAAAATATCCAATGAAAAATGGGATTGCCATGGAATTAAAGGGTATACCATTTATAAAACCTTTCCTCTTTCACTGTACGGCCAAAAAAAAAAATTTGTTTGATTGGAGTAACGGGCAACTAAAAATTAGGGTAGGTCGGTAGGTATTTTTAATTTTTTTTTTTTTCCCGCACAAATACACAAAAACACACATAACACATCGCAATTGCAAATTCTATTGCAATTTTTTTTTTATTTATTTATTTATTTATTTATTTTTTTTTTAAATAAAATTCAGAAAAAACCTCTAGGGTCGGCGTGCATTAGCGCCGGTATTTTTAGGGGCGGGCGGGTTACGCCAATCCAACCATTTATTTTTCATGGCCTAAGGTGACAGCTATTTTCTCAGTCTAACCTGACTGGAACTCTCTCTGGACCAGATGCTCTATCAGACAGGACTATGAGTGGGAAGCCTTGGTCCACTGCCTGGGCACACTCTTAGATCTAGGTCTTACCTGACAGGAACTCTCTCTGGACCAGATGCTCTATCAGACAGGACTAGGAGTGGGAAGCCTTCGTCCACAGCCTGGGAACAAGCGGCACAGATGCGGTCTATGGATGGCAACAGTCCTGCACACCCATCCTCCACAGGGAAAGTGATATCAATCACCTTCGTCTGCAATGAGAGAGGATGTGGAGGATAATGACATTTTAGACTGATGACCTCTTTCTCATTAAGATTGTATTATTTTGACATTTTAGCCTCTGAGGAAGGTTCCGCTAGAATCAAAAGCTTAGGCCCCTAACTGAATCTCATTTTATTACACAGGCAATTTTCAGGAGAAGAAAAGAAAGAAGAAAACAAAAATCAGTTTTCAGTAGTATTTTTCTTCATTTAAGATCTTGTTACAACCATAATCCACAAATGGTTTAATGTATTTCTTAGCTGTATTAGCATAAGAAATGTGTGGTTCATCTAGATTATTAAATTGAGCCATATTCACTTCAGGAAAACAGACCTAAATCAAAAACAAAATAATAAATTTAAAATTATTGTTGCATGTAAAACAAAACTTTTGGTCAAAATGGTTCGAGTCTAACAAATATTAAACAAGAGGCAGGGAGCTGTGTTCAGTTTAAGATTTATATAGCACACATATCTTGTCAGTTACTAACTAACCTTCCATGTCCTGTAGGTGGTGTTATATAGCACACATATCTTGTGAGTTACTTACTAACCTTCCATGTCCTGTAGGTGGTGTCCTTCATGACCTCCATGTCATGCAGGGTGAGGAGGGGTCCGCCCAGGAAGATACGGTTACACTGCAGCTCAGAGGGCTCCAGAATGTTATGCTCTGGACCAATGGGGCACGCCTATTTAAAAAACAAGCAAGATAAGAAGAATAAAGCCCGCCGCACACTGTACGATTTTGCCACGATTCAGCGGTCGTAAGCCCCTACGACTGGGAGTGTGACGTCACATAACTGCTCTACCCAGACCGTACGACCGAGTCGTAAGGATTCGACATGTTGAATTTTCACGACTAGTCGTACGACTGGGCTAGTCACAGAGTCGTACGACCGGTTGGGAAGTACAGTGTGCGGCGGGCTTAAACAGTTAAAACCAAGATGATAAATAAAGACAAACTTCCATAGTTGAGCAAGAATATATCATACTAAACCTACTATAACATATAACATACTAGCATGTTTTCTGAGATATGATTAGACATACATGTAATACACCTGAGCAAACAGTTGTTTTGGTTTTGCTTGGTTTCAACATTTACTGTCTCACATACAACGAAATGATCTTGAAATGTATAACAAATCAACAATTAATTGCAAGATCTAATTGTGTCTTACCAGTGACATGACAATGCTCTCCCTGATGGGGTCGATGGGAGGGTTTGTGACCTGAGCAAACAGCTGCTTGAAGTACTCAAAGATGGCCGGGTTACGCTGGGACAGGCACGCCAGGGGAGCATCGTTGCCCATCGATCCTAGAGGCTCTTTTCTAGTCACAAATATAAGCAAGAACCGGTAGGAAAAATAAAAATGTTCTCACAAACGGAGAATGATTTCTTTTCCTTACACATCAACTGGGGAGAAATCCACTTGTTCCCCCATCCAGAATTCCTTCCTTTCTTCCAGTTTTCATAAAGAGCTCGGTTGAATTTCTGGAGAAGTTCCATGATCGTCGTCAATGTGCTATTCAGTTGGAGTCTTTCAAATACTGATTCTGTTTTAGGAAAGAAATTTGGTATGCTTTGTGCAAAGAAAGTAATCTAACTAAAAATACTACATAAAAATCTTCTTCTGCTGTATGTGCGTGCACACATACATGTGCAAAGACATTACACCGACACATTTGTGAACTCACACTGCATTTCATGGTTTCTCTACATACATACGTTTCTCTACATACGTACATGTTCCTTCATTCTCAACACAATACATTCATTCTGACAACACATGCACACACATAGAATTTTCCATTTTCTTACAGCTAAACAAAAAGAGGAACTATAACAAGATACAAACAGTGGCTCTGAACACTATAACTTTGAAATGTATCTTTTGCTTATCAAATTCATCAGTTGTTTACCATATTAATTTGGTTGATTTTCTAAAGAAAAATGGGGGGAAAATGGTAACTATTTGCTTACACCACCACTTGAATCTAGATGTAGTTCCTTTTGAAAAACAAATAAGGTTAACAAAGTAACAACACAAACAAAAATTAAAGGAGAAAAGAGAGAAAATGCTCTCCCACTTCTGTATTTGCCGTTTTCATCGATTCATCATCTTGAGAGTAAAGAGTCCGTCCGTCCGGTACTGGTGAAGTATATAGATTAGAGGGCTTGGCGGTCTTACTTGTTCTTCACTAGCGGGACTAGGAGAAGGTTGATATGCTCGATGCTATAGCCAAACATGGCCAGACGGTAATCAGCCTGGACGGGGGGCAGAGCAGCGAGAGCGTCACTGTCGCTTCTCGGTTGATGGGCCTTGCGCAAGTCCTCTAGAGTGATGGCCTGGGAGAGAGGGGAGCAAGAGTGGATAGATTGGTGAGTGGTGCATTCTCATCTACATCAGAGTCTTCTTCAAGGAAATTCAAGCCCTTGTCAGTTCCACAACATTTGCTCTGGTCAACAATTGCTCTGACATAATTTGAGTAATGAAATGATAATTTCACATTATTATCATAAGATTTAAGAAGAGGGACAAAGAGCAATGTATATAAGAATGAAACGTCTTCAATTGTCCCTCCTAGTCCCTCTTCTTAAGATAATATTTCCATTCGGCCCAACATAGCCACATTAATTTGGGCTTTTGATAGCAGTTTGGAGCCAGCTGATTGCCTTTAACACAACTGCTAGGTCACAAATTGTAAGCTTGTCTGACATTGTTTAGAATCAGTTACCCATGGCAAGGGATAGCTGTGACATAATAGTTTAGTACTTTATAAATATGATGATCAGACAACATAAACAGAACCCAAACCTAAACCATGAACTAACAATAACCATAACCATAATCATAACCCAAAGGAGCAATGGATGCCAGAGCAAATATTTGGATGCCTGCAAAACCTGTACATGGGAGTCACTCATTGGAGAACTTCAATATTATGAATAGCAGTCCAAACAACTTGCTGACATTGAGTTTCTAAAGGCTCCTTTCACAACTAGAAAATTTATTTTGTTTGTTTTTTGCTCAGTGAGCCCATAAAAACTGAATGACCTGTGTGTACAAGTTTTATCTAGCTACCATAGTAGTAATAAATAATTTTATACAAAATTTAGGCTACATAAAAAGTATCAGGAATTCTGCTTCAACAACAACATCATCATTTTCACGCTACTCATCAAAAATTCATCATCATCACTTGAACAATCATCCCTATCGACATGACAAACTCGGTACTTAGAAAAGCTACACAAACACCGAAATAAATTCAGAAAACAATTCAGTATTACACAAATAGTTCACAAAAAAAAAAAATGTTCATCCAAGGTGATAACAAATTGATAGAATAACATCTTGGAGGGAAAAAAATGACAGAGTATAATGAATTAAAAATACATTGAAGATTTATACGCAATGTGCGTCTCTGGGGAAAATGGCCTTTGATCAACTCAAAAAAGGTAAAGGGCAATTCCAAGCTTTGCCTTTGAAGGTGATATTTTGTTGACATTTTGTCCACATTTGCTTGGGATTGCCCTTTGGTCACAATATGATAAAGTCATGTACAAAGTACTGCTGAAAACTGGTGATCTACAACAAGAATTGCCAGTGTAATCAAATGAGTTTTAGTTGGGAGCTTAGCTTTCGATTTTAGTCAGATCTTTAGCAGGACAAAAAACAATAATCAACAATTATTATTGTGATTATGCTAGGCTCAAAAGCTAGGCCCCTCACTGACTTTTGATAGTTAAACTTGCAAGACTAAATAAGGAGATTGGGCTTTATAAGACCTACCTGTTTGTCCAGCCATTCCTTGACCGGTCTGAGAGTGGCGATGCGATGCTTGAGGTCCGTATCATTGGCCACTTCACCCAGCTCTGTGTCGACCAGTAACATCCTACCAGGTTTCAGACGACTCTAAAACGGGACAAAGCAAAATCAAAATAGCAGATTAATTCCTATTTTTGTTTCATTTTGGTATTTTTGGTACAGTCAAGCATCAGAAGTAGTCTGAGAGTGGCGATGCGATGCTTGAGGTCCATATCAATGGCCACTTCACCCAGCTCTGTGTTGACCAGTAACATCCATCTGGGTTTCAGACGACTCTAAAACTTTTTTTTGAATAGCAGAATAATCAATTAATGTCCATGATATCCAAATAAAAGGCGAGATTAAATTCCTTTTAGCTGGTACTTGAGACAGTTGTTGTAAGATTATATACTTATGCTTATAGAAATATCAGAAAATATTCTCCTTTAAAAAAAAAGTTTATTGGGGTGTACACTCTGGACGTCCATTTCACAGGCCAGTATTTTAAGCCGTGCCTTGTTCATTTCAGTCCAGAGTATAAACAAAATTACACGACAGAACTCTTTCATTTTAATAACCAATAACCACACAAGGTACATTTTTATCTATATAACTCTAGTGAATTAAAACGCAAATTATGAATGTAAACAAAGAGACAAGTTACCTTCTGTTTAATGTCCGAGGGGTCCACATTCTGTACCCCTACCTCACTGGCCATGATCAGGAAGCCCGACTTGGTGATGTAGTAGCGGGATGGACGCAGACCGTTACGATCCAAGATGGCCCCCACATAGCGACCATCCGAGAAGGTCAGCAGAGCTGAGGAAATAATATGAAAAGAAGGAAGTTGTGATGAAACCAAATTTGAACATATTTGTTTACTTTTACTCTCTAGACAAACTGTTGCATTTGAGTCCTCTGTGAAACACATCTAATAACAATGATTTGATTTGTTTTCATATAATTTCCACAATCTGCAGATCATCATTATCAATATAATACTGGTTCCATTCAGAGTACTTTATCTTCATCATACATAAAATGCATTATTGAAGTTGCTGCTCATCCCCCGCCCCTCCACCCCTCCTGAACTTGCTAATAACCCATTGCCTACTGGAACCTGGTGGATCCTGTCTTAACCTGATGGGGCTTTCAAAATGTAGTAGGGAACAGGTTGTGATAAATGAGGCCCATCAGTAGAAGTTCTTCTTCTCACTCATCATTACATTGTTGTGCCAGGCATCTGCCCCAACACAACCCTATGCCCCAACACAACCCTATGCCCCAACACAACCCTATGCCCCAACACAACCCTATGCCCCAACACAACCCTATGCCCCAACACAACCCTATGCCCCAACACAACCCTATGCCCCTCCCTTACCCTCCTTCTAGCTGTCCCTACTAACAAGTTACTCACCTGGTCCGTCCCAGGCCTCCATGGCGAACGAGGCCCATCGGTAGAAGTTCTTCTTCTTCTTCTCACTAATCATTACATTGTTGAGCCAGGCATTTGCCCCTACACAACCCTATGCCCCTCCCTTCCCCCCCCCCCCATCTCCACCTCTTCTAGCTGCCTCTACTAGCAAGTTACTCACCTGGTCCGTCCCAGGCCTCCATGGCGAACGAGGCCCATCGGTAGAAGTTCTTCTTCTCCTCACTCATCATGACATCGTTGTGCCAGGCCTCGGGGACCATTGTCATCACAGCCTGCAGGGAACGGGGACAGTGCATTCAGCAATGAATATGACTTAGAATACAGTGTTCTCCACATAATGGGGAGTAACATTTAAAGGGGCAGGGTTCTCTTCAAAGTACAAACCCACTTGCCCAGTTGCCCAGTAGGCCAAATACAATTTGAAGCACACTTTTCAAACCAGGGCAAGTACTCTATAGCAAAATTGTGAGAAAATGTTTGAATTTTACAGGATGAACTGGATAAAATTTCAAGAAATTAATTGACAGCAACATGTTACTCGAGGTTTTTTAATCTTGATCACTGATTTCTAGTGAGTGCTCTTAACGATAGTCCTGGCAGCCCTGAAGGAGTACTCCTGTTAAATAGCTAGGATCTGACCAAACATTTCTATATTTCTGAATGAAATTTTTCCCACTTTAATCGGGTACCACTGTTCAATGGGTGAACGATTCTCTTCCAAACTATAAGGTCTCCTCATCAATGTGGCAAGGATAAAAATAAAAAGCTGCTGGAGCCTATAGGACAGACAGCATTCACAATCTAATAACTCATAGTCAAACCTGTGTATAGTGAAAACCTAAGGGAAACAAGAAAAGTGCCCACTGTAGACAGGTGACCTCTTTAGACAGGTTCCATAACATTGATTTTCCAAGTAGATGATAACTTGTGGTGGCCACTATAGACAGGTTGGCTGCTATAGACAGGTGGCCGCTAAGACAGGCGTGACTGTATAACCTATTTAAGGAGGCATGACATCATTGTGCCGGACATCGGGGACCATCCTCCTCAGTCTAGAGGAAACAATGGATGTCTGAAGTGAAATGATTCATCCTAGCACATATGTGACAAACTATACTTAGAGCAACTGCTTTCGAACAGTCAAATACTGTACAAGGTTATGTGTCTACAGTCAATATCATATTCCAAATAACAAGATCAGACATTTTTATGTGTGGGATTTAAACTAAATAAATGTACGGAAAGTCATCGCATTAACTCTGTAATTACTTCAGCAAAGCATGCGAAAAATTGTTTTGCTCAGTACACGTTTACGTGCAATTACTAAATTAAAACTTTACAATGACTAAATGTGAAGATGGATATATTCCATTACTTTCCATTTAATATGAATTAAATTTGCAGTTCAAGGTGACAATGTGAAATGTTTACCTCTGGCAGTTCCCTTCCTCCGGCCATGATGAGGAACTCCAGTACGTTGTCCACTCGACCCGAGTCAGGCAGACCTTCCTCGACCACAGGGTATAGCTCCTTGAGTTGGTCTCCATACTTGGAGCTCTTCATCAGCCCTTCCCTGGCTCGCATGCAGTTCTCATTGCCTCGGATCGTGTTGATCTCACCATTGTGGGCTAGGTATCTGTGGGGAGAAATAACAAACAAAATATTGACTAAGTGGGAGTGCATGGGCAGAGAAATTCACACCTTTCAATACAGGGTATACATGTAGATGCTGGAGCTTGTCTCAATACTTTAGAGCCTTTTATCTGAGCTTCTCTCTGCTACCAAGAAATTCTTGTTGTCTTGAAGCATACACCAGTGCGGTTCTCTCATACCTTGTTGTATTTATATTAACAATAGAAGCATGGGACGGGTTTTGGTTTTTCAAATTTCCCTTTCGTTAAAAATATAGTTACGATTGAAGTGTTCAGATATTAAACTATCCACTGGATAGTCGTAACCCTGTACAAAGCCAGTACAATAAGTAAGTGAATATCACTTTGCATTTTCGCTCATTGCTTGGCCATGTAACATCAATTGAACACATTTTCACACATTACTCGGTGGACATATCAGATCACAACAATACACATTCTATCAACCATTCATCTCCTTTTGCATATTTCAAATACTAGATCCCTTTAAAATAATATCCCCATCACTTTTAAAAGATTTTTATCTTTGAAAAGTGATGGGGATATTATATGTTGCATGAAGAGTTGCATTCAGAGGCAAGTCACAAAAGGGCTTAAAAAATAACTCTGCAATTAAAGGCAAAACTATTGCACAAAAGTTGCATTTTATTTCCACCGAGTTCAATTGCACAGTTGCACCTGAATGTAACTCAGTGTTTTATGCAATACCCCCCTGACTTTCTTCTGGTAGAAAAGTTAATGGTAATGGTAATCTATTATATCTCCAATGTCTGCAGCGTCTACATTCATGTGTTGTGCTCTAAATCCTGATCACGGGAAAACTGTTTGATGAGTCAACCACGCACTATGAGCGACGTTTATTGATGCGTTAATACTCTCATTGAAAAGACTCAGCGCGCAAGTGATCACAGTATACAGGATCCTATGCGCGCACACACGGCGTCGCGGAGTGGTGCTTGGCCAATAGTTTAATGCAGGAATTAATTTGTAATTTTAGGGGGCTACTTTTCCAATCTGATGGATATCCAGAAATTTGTCATATAATGCGTAAATGGAATTTTGGGGGCTACCTACTGATTTCAGGGGGCTATTTTGAAAATTAGGGGGCAAAATCGCCCTCAGCCCCCGTATATTCCCTACCCTGCAATAATTAGACATACCTCTGTGGATGAGCCCTCTCCCAGCTGGGGAAGGTGTTGGTTGAGAATCTGCTGTGAACCAGGGCAAAATGGCTCTCATATTCGGGGTCATTCAGGTCCGGGAAGTACGGCCACAGCTGAACAGGGGTCAACAGGCCCTAAAATAATTTAGAAAAAAACAATTATTAGTTAATTTTGTCAACATGTATTCTTGTGCATTTTCCCTACTTTTGTATGATTTATATTCAGCTCAAGTTTACAATTAAGTATCTAGGTTTCTGAAACTTATTTTGTTTTCCCCGATTTCTGCCTTTGACATAAATCAGCGGGATTAATTTGATTATTAAATTCCTATATCCTGTCTTCTTTTATGCCATATTGGTATCAATTTTTAACTGCCCTGCACAAATAAACTGATAATTTTTGTTATCTACCTACTTCACATACAATATGTACATTTATAATAAGCATAAGTAAATGTGTGTGGGTACAAAACATATAATGCCCTCTAATGTGTCCCACAAAATGGAATGAACTGAACCACTTCCCCCATTATCTCACATCTATCCCTCATCCTAACCCTACTATCATTCACCACATCAAATAAAAACGGTAAATGTACATAATTTTCTCTATGCATTCATCTCTTTCAGTGTGCACACAGACACTACATGTATTGCTAGATTTACACACTCCGGAATAAGCCGGATCTTTCTCCCCAGTATCTCACATCCATCCCTCATCTGACAATTCCCTTCACACATACATAAAATGAATATATTTTCTCTACATTCATTATTTTCAGTGCATACACGAACACTAGCTAGCTTGCCACACACCAAAATAGACCGAATCTCTACCCCCATCCCTCATCTGGGGGGGGGGGGGGGGGGGGAGGGGGGGCGTTGCATAAAACTCAAAGTTGCGTTTGATTTTGCGTTTGATCGAACGCAAAATCAAACGCAACTTGCGTTTGATCGCAATTGACCGTTGCATATATATACGGATCAAACGCAACTTTGCGTCTGATCCATAACATAATTTGACCTGCGTTTGATATCAGACGCAAAGTTGAGTTTGATATCAAACACAAAGTTGCGTTTGATTTCAAGCTCAAGTCTTTATGCAACGGAGTTGCATTTAAACGCAAAGTTGCATTTGATTTTTGGTGACTTGCGTCGAAAATAAGACGCAACTTTGCGTTTTGAGTCTTATGCAACGCCGCCCAGACCATATTATCCTTCACCACATCAAATAAAATTCACAAAATTATGTTTGTTTAGAACTACATTCACTTGCCATGCACACTCTACAATAAACTGGATCTTTCACCACTTCTTCACAACCATCTCTCATCCAATACTTCCACTCACCACATCACATAACAAATTCACAAAATTATGATGATTTTTTTTGGTCAAAGATGGGGAAAAACTGACCAAAAACAACCCAAAAGGTGTACACATGCAGACTCTAGCTAGCTTGCCACACACCGGAATAGACTGAATCTCTCTCCCATTATCCTTCACCACATCAAATACATTTCACACAATTATTTTTGTCTCTACATTCAATCTTCTCAGTGTATGTACAGACACCTATGGGGCGCCAAGTGTAAACACATGGATTCCGTTACAAAATCAATGATTTTGTTACAAAATCAACCAACAATAATGATTTTGTTACAAAATCAATCGACAGAAATGATTTTGTTACAAAATCAACCAACAATAATGATTTTGTTACAAAATCAACCAACAATAATGATTTTGTTACAAAATCAATCGACAGAAATGATTTTGTTACAAAATCAACCAACAATAATGATTTTGTTACAAAATCAATCGACAGAAATGATTTTGTTACAAAATCAATCGACAGAAATGATTTTGTCACAAAATCAAGGCAAAAAAATGATTTTGTTACAAAATCAATCGACAGAAATGATTTTGTCACAAAATCAAGCAAAAAAAATGATTTTGTTACAAAATCAATCGACAGAAATGATTTTGTCACAAAATCTAGCAAAAAAAATGATTTTGTTACAAAATCAATCGACAGAAATGATTTTGTTACAAAATCAAGCAAAAAAAATGATTTTGTTACAAAATCAATCGACAGAAATGATTTTGTTACAAAATCAAGCAAAAAAAAATGATTTTGTTACAAAATCAATCGACAGAAATGATTTTGTTACAAAATCAAGCAAAAAAAATGATTTTGTTACAAAATCAATCGACAGAAATGATTTTGTTACAAAATCAATCCTGTTGAGTGATTTTGTTAACAAAATCAATGATTTTGTAATCGTTTGTGTGATTTTGTAATCGTTCGTGTGATTTTGTAACAAAATCAATGATTTTGTAATCGTTTGTGTGATTTTGTAATCGTTTGTGTGATTTGGTAATCGTTTGTGTGATTTTGTAATCGTTCGTGTGATTTTGTAACAAAATCAATGATTTTGTAATCGTTTGTGTGATTTTGTAATCGTTCGTGTGATTTGGTAATCGTTTGTGTGATTTTGTAATCGTTTGTGTGATTTTGTAATCGTTCGATAGATTTTGTAGTGATTTTTTATCGTACCAAGTACGATACAGACTGGCGATATATTTCGTAGAAAGCAACGAACGTAGAGGGCGTCAACACAACATGACAATTATTTGAGCAATTATAGAAGATTTAGTTGACTTTTGGTACGTTATATTTATGTTTACTAGGGTACTCTTCACGAGCGCGTACCGGGGAGCTAGCGGGGTAGCGTGCCGACACCGGAGTGCGGGCACAAAAGTGAACTATCAGACCAGGGCCCCGTTGCAGAAAGAATATCGGTCGTAACTTTACAGTCGATTTATTGAGTCGTAAGTTTATATCAATTTCAAATGTCCGTTGCAGAAAGGAGGTTTAAATTCAACCGTAAGTGCATTTGACTTGCGCTCGATTTCTTTAGAAAATGCCATTAAAACATAATTCAACACGGCTGGGATAAAGACAACGACCCATTACCGCGAAATTCAGCGTATTTCCCGCGGAATTTGGCTTGTTGTTATGATATGAGACGCGGCAGACAAATCTAACTGTCCTGCTTCGAGTGGTGAGCGGTAAGTACAAATTTTACACCTTTTACAAAGATAAATTAATCGGCATTGATATGAAGTGTAAACTTACCTTATTATGTTGCTATGTAATGATCTTAACTGTTGCTCATTTTGTATAGAATCGTCATTATGCTAGCATAATGGTATCTCGAATGCAGATTCGCAACGTATATTATTACAATGTTACCCCATGTGTTGAAATCCATGTTAGTACATAGTATCCATATACCATTTCCAAAATCGAAACTGTTTCTGTGATTTGTTAACTCATTTTTATATGGGAATAGGAAAAGTTGTACCTGAACATCAGAGACATCTATGAAACCTGTTTTAATTAATTATTTGTAGATGTTGTATTTGATATATGGTCTATCTTTCAAATATTTGCCAAATACATGTATGACAAAATCAAATTGTCTTATGAATATGTGTAAAAAATAAGTTAAACTTTTAAAGCAAAACTGAAATACAAAATTTAAAAAAAGGTATACATGCCATGGCCATCAAGGGCAATGCAAAGATGAAATTTGGGCGCTTATGTGGTTTTGTACTCCTTTTTTGGGTTTTTTCCAACGCTTCATTCGTCTTTAAACTCAACTAAATTAGTTTGTATTATATTATATTACTCACTGCACTTTGACCTTATCCCTCGATGGTCTGTTGTAATATTTTGGTCAACATTTAAGCCCTCTTTTGGGCGACTTTAATCAATGGGTTTTTGCCGCAACGGCACTAGCTTTGCGGTCGCAAAAATTGAAATAGCGGGACTTCGCGAGCAGCTATGCCGTTAGCTACCGGTGACATGAACGTGGAGAGAGTACTACTCCTGCGCCCGTGAAGTCCTGCTATTTCGATTTTTGCAACCGCGAAGCTGGTGCCGCGACGCTTTCAAAGCCATCGATTAAAGTTGCCAAAAAAGGGCTTAAATGTTGACCAAAATATTACAACAGACCATTGGGGGATAAGGACAAAGCGCAGTGAGTAAAACTAATTTAGTTGAGTTTAAAGACAAATAAGGCGTTGGAAAAGAAAGAAAAAACAAAGGGTACGCAACCACATTAGCGCCAAAATGTGTATGTTCTCAATGCATGAGAATTTACTGGCAGGTAATATCGTATAACATTAAATATTATGGAGGACCAAATTCCAAAATAGCGTCCTAGCTCCTGTGAGTCCATGCACTGATGTAGTCTCAGTCATGTGTTCAAATTTATGTGGTAATTTGCACTCTTTACTGTACAATTCCACAGTGGTATACAGCCATATAGTCATAACAACAAGTGGGAGAGACCTCAGAGAGGCAGAATAATCACAGAAGAAATCACCAGAATGGACAGGCTGATGAAAGGAGGAAAGCGAAAGAGAGAGGAGGACATGCTGGAGCCATTTGCCTTGGAGTAAGCTGTCGAGCCACTGGTGTTGCCCCCAGGCCAAGCCACAGCAATGGGATAGGTGAGAACTTGACGATCTTACACAAAATGCTTTTTTAAACAAATATTGAAGCTTTTATTTTTCTTTGATACTTATGACGTTAGTTTGTAGTTCAGTTAGCATGAACTAATTATGGGTTAAGTAGGTCACTTGCTAAAAGATAATTTAAAAAATGATTTTGTTGCTCAAAATTAAAATGTTTTATTAGTATGGCATTCTTTACAAAGTCAACGGGCTAACATGTACATGACTTAATTCGTCTCTTTGGGCTCGTTTAAAATAGAATGCTGGTTTATAAAATGTAATTGATTACTTATCCCTTGAACATTCCAGTTTGCAGGTGAGCATGGATTGGATAGCCTGTGATGTGACCAAAACAAATGGTTTTAATTAGTATTTTATCTAGAGCTGTGACAGCTTGTACCGTGACATTTCAAGGTGATAGGTATGTCCAAGACATTGACTGTGGGAACAAAATTATTAATCTGAATGATGAAACTGTGTGTCATTGAATATAGTTTAGGTAACAAGACTAAGTATACTCTATTTTTTATTTTCATGTTATGTATTATATTTCAGCTCATCAAGCAGCCTCTTGTGTATGCAGTAGACGCCTGGATTTGCGGAGCTAGCTAGCAGATAGAAGACGACGACAGACGGGATCCGCCCAAGCTGGAGAAGGATGACAGAGCAAGACGGTGTGGCAAGATTGGTAGAGCGTGTGCCTTCCAATGTGAGGTCCCAAATTCGAGCCCAAGGTATGTCACCCGGAAGGATGGAAAGGAGTTACGTAGCCATGTCTGCACCTTGGAGGTTGCCTAGCTGGAATCCTCCCCAGGAAGTGGACAATGTGCACTTTTTGAGCTGACTGGGGTGATGCAACGGGAGCGCCGTGGGGGGGGGGGGGGGGGGTACCCAGGAAGTCGTAGACAATTTTCAATGCGGAGATCAACCATTTTCGAAGCTGAGACTACGCTTTTTTGCAGTTTTCGAGGCCAAGACCACTCGACCGCTTAAATTTTGTCTCGAGACCATTTAAAATTTGGAAAAAAAACCAGTCATTTTCGGTCAAAGGGGGGGGGGGGGGGGGGTTAAACCCCCTAAACCCCCCCCCCCCCCCTCTGGGTACGCCTATGCGTGCGCTACATTTAAGTAGCCACAATTATTATTAATTGGGGGGAAAAGGAGTAAAGGACTGGCATAGTCACTAGAGAATGTATTCATTTCACTACAAAATAATAACATTCTATTTGATGGAATGAATCGAAAGTCATGTGTTGTGTACTCTTTTTGGATTAAAAATTTGAAGAATAAAAATACATGCACTTTGTTGGCCTTTTTTATTCTCAGTCAAGTAAAGCATTACCCTTTGTTTCAATACAGGCCTTTACGATTTAATATAGTAAAACCTTAGTACTGTATAATGACCATTGCAGAGTAACAAGAAAAGTTACCACTGTAATTAGTTTGCTGGTATAGAAAAGTGGCTTCTGAGAAAAGTTTGACTGGATGTTTGTGTGTGTCTGTGTGTGTGTGTTTATGTATGTATATATGTGTATAGTCTGTATTGTATGCAAGTATGTATGAAATTATGAATCAGTGTGTAACACTGTATGATTATCTGTTTTATGAGGATGAGTTTTATCTGTATTTATGTGCTTGAATGAGTGTGTATGTTGGTATGTTTGCCCATGTTTGTGCCTTGTGCATAATTAATCGTAAGTTACGCCAAAGAAAAATCACCTGTTAAAGTTACGATCAATTTTAAAACTTACGACCAATAGTTACGGTTAATATCGATCGTAACTTCTTTCTGCAACAGGATTGATCGTAAATCTTGGATTGGTCGTAAGTAAGGCCATTTACGATCAATTTTGGGACTTACGATCGATCGTAACTCTTTCTGCAACGGGGCCCAGATGTGTTGAGCCATGTCGGCTGAAGAGGCAAATCAGGCAATCCTTAGGATTTTAGATAGACTCCGGAATGAGGTACGTAATTGCGTAGTGTCTAACTCATGGACCGTATGGTGAGTCGTATGACTCGTGAGATTTATAATTCGTGGGCTGTATGACTCGTGAGTTGTATACTCGTGAGTCGTATAACTCGTAGGTGTCGGTCTCGTGACGTGCACCCGATCTAACTATGTAGTAGAGATCCATATTTTTCAGGTCTCATTTTGTGTCTCATTTTGTTTTTTTATTTTGCTTTTCCCTATTAATTATCTTTCATAGTAAATTCGGCATTCTTTAGTCCACCCCTTCCATTCACTTGCGTTCATTTCGTTACGGACGGGGACCTCAACCAACTCCCATAGACTTTGTACACAGACTGAGCTACGGACGTAACAGAGGGGGGACCTAAACGAAGATTTGGCCGTAAATTCAGACCATCATATCAGAGAATTGTTAGAGATCAAGGATGGTCAAATCAATTCTTTTTAAGTTTAACTAGGTTCGATGCTGCCGCTGTGTTGTGTCATTTCTGCACTTACTGTACTCGACTGCAAGGCTCCACACCAACTTTTGTTGGCAGTTGCCCCTTCGGGCCACCAAAATTAAGGCATTCTATTTTTTTGGTGGCCCAAACAGCAAACGTAGAAGTTGGTGGCCTGAAAAGGGCAAGTCCAAGATATTGTGCGTCTTACTCCTCATACATATATCTCTCATATGGATAACAATGTATTCAATTAAAGACATTAAAATTATTTTTTTTATAAGTTTAAAAGTCTCTGAATGTACATTAAGTAAGACGCACAATATCTTGGACTTGCCCTTTTCAGGCCACCAACTTCTACGTTTGCTGTTTGGGCCACCAAAAAATAGAATGCCTTAATTTTGGTGGCCCGAAGGGGCAACTGCCAACAAAAGTTGGTGTGGAGCCTTGCAGTCTAGTAGTACAGTAACTGGTAAGTGCAGAAATGACACAACACAGCGGCAGCATCGAACTTAGTTAAACTTAAAAAGAATTGATTTGACCATCCTTGATCTCTAACAATTCTCTGATATGATGGTCTGAATTTACTATGAAAGATAATTAATAGGGAAAAGCAAAATAAAAAAACAAAATGAGACACAAAATGAGACCTGAAAAATATGGATCTCTACTACATAGTTAGATCGGGTGCACGTCACGAGACCGACACCTACGACTGTTATACGAATCACGAGTCATACAACTCACGAGTCATACAGCCCACGAATTATAAATCTCACGAGTCATACGACTCACCAGTCATACGGTCCATGAGTTAGACACTACGCAATTACGTACCTCATTCCGGAGTCTATCCAAAATCCTGATCCTGAGGATTGCCTGATTTGCCTCTTCAGCACATCTGGTCTGATAGTTCACTTTTGTGCCCGCACTCCGGTGTCGGCACGCTACGCCGCTAGCTCCCCGCTACGCGCTCGTGAAGAGTACCCTAGTAAACATAAATATAACGTACCAAGGCAAAAGTCAACTAAATCTTCTACAATTGCTATCGAACGATTACAAAATCACACAAACGATTACAAAATCACACAAACGATTACAAAATCATTGATTTTGTTACAAAATCACACAAACGATTACAAAATCACACAAACGATTACCAAATCACACGAACGATTACAAAATCACACAAACGATTACAAAATCATTGATTTTGTTACAAAATCACACGAACGATTACAAAATCACACAAACGATTACAAAATCATTGATTTTGTTAACAAAATCACTCAACAGGATTGATTTTGTAACAAAATCATTTCTGTCGATTGATTTTGTAACAAAATCATTTTTTTTGCTTGATTTTGTAACAAAATCATTTCTGTCGATTGATTTTGTAACAAAATCATTTTTTTTGCTTGATTTTGTAACAAAATCATTTCTGTCGATTGATTTTGTAACAAAATCATTTTTTTTGCTTGATTTTGTGACAAAATCATTTCTGTCGATTGATTTTGTAACAAAATCATTTTTTTTGCTTGATTTTGTGACAAAATCATTTCTGTCGATTGATTTTGTAACAAAATCATTTTTTTTGCTTGATTTTGTGACAAAATCATTTCTGTCGATTGATTTTGTAACAAAATCATTTTTTTTGCTTGATTTTGTAACAAAATCATTTCTGTCGATTGATTTTGTAACAAAATCATTTTTTTGGCTTGATTTTGTGACAAAATCATTTCTGTCGATTGATTTTGTAACAAAATCATTTTTTTGCCTTGATTTTGTGACAAAATCATTTCTGTCGATTGATTTTGTAACAAAATCATTTCTGTCGATTGATTTTGTAACAAAATCATTATTGTTGGTTGATTTTGTAACAAAATCATTTCTGTCGATTGATTTTGTAACAAAATCATTATTGTTGGTTGATTTTGTAACAAAATCATTTCTGTCGATTGATTTTGTAACAAAATCATTAATGTTGGTTGATTTTGTAACAAAATCATTGATTTTGTAACGGAATCCATGTGTTTACACTTGGCGCCCCATAGACACCTAGCCAGCTTGCCACACTCCCGTATATTTCAACCCACACAACCATCTGTCTTTCAATCCTACCCTTCCCCACATCACATTAAAAGTTCACAATATTCACTTTTCTTATCAAAGATAGTGTGAAAATGATTTTTAAAAACTAATTAAAAAGTGTACACAGGCACTACTTAAAGGGATAGTTTGAGTTTTGGTACAGAGGGCGCTAGACTACTTTTTTTTTTGTGAGGTAATGAAAAACTGAGTGTAAAATTTGAAAGAGCATAATATTTAAATAATAAAATCATCTTTGTTTGATCAAAATCGGTTCAGAAACGGCTGAAATATCCATAAATATAATAATTTGTAATAAAGCTGGGGCCCCAGGTTTATTAGAGAATTTTGAACCAGCCGTTGAAATTCGTTTTAAAATGCTTCCTCTTTTCAAAAATTTTCAAAAGAGGTTTTTAGATAGTTGTTGATTATCTCTCTATCTAATCACTATTTAAACAAAACATCACATGCACAATATGTTATTTAAAATGGTTTAAACAAATGCATTTTTTGAAAGCGCCCTCTTTAGTTTAAACAGCTCTTTTTGAATGATAACAGGCTTTTTACTTAGTCGTTTGTAATTGTTGTATTCCTTTTGAGCATGATGGAGTTATAATTATTAGTTTGTAATGTAATGGTGCATGTTTTGGTTACTAAAATTCAGTTTGACTAAAACTGTACTCTCTCTACCAGAACTCAACTACCTTTAATTAGCTTGCCACATACCGGAATAGACTGGATATTTCTCCCCAGTATCTCACATCCAATTCTTCATCTAACACTTCCCTTCACACCATAAAATCAACAATTCACAACATTATTTTTGTCTCTGCATTCACTCTTCTCAGTGTGTACAGACACCTATAGCCAGCTTGCCACACTCTGGATTGAACCGGATCTTTCACCCCATGCACTCCTTCACATCCACCTGCCATTTGATCCATACCCTTCACCACATCACATGACAAATTCACAAAATAGTGGAGACTGATCAAAAATATATAACAATATATATTTTCTCTACATTCAAAGTTGTCAGTGTATACTACAAACTAGTCTAGCTAGCTTGCCACACTCCGGAATGAACAGGATTTGTCTCTCACCCCAGTATCTCAAGTCTATCCCTCACTAGTCTAGCTAGCTTGCCACACTCCGGAATGAACAGGATTTGTCTCTCACCCCAGTATCTCAAGTCTATCCCTCACTAGTCTAGCTAGCTTGCCACACTCCGGAATGAACAGGATTTGTCTCTCACCCCAGTATCTCAAGTCTATCCCTCACTAGTCTAGCTAGCTTGCCACACTCCGGAATGAACAGGATTTGTCTCTCACCCCAGTATCTCAAGTCTATCCCTCACTAGTCTAGCTAGCTTGCCACACTCCGGAATGAACAGGATTTGTCTCTCACCCCAGTATCTCAAGTCTATCCCTCACTAGTCTAGCTAGCTTGCCACACTCCGGAATGAACAGGATTTGTCTCTCACCCCAGTATCTCAAGTCTATCCCTCACTAGTCTAGCTAGCTTGCCACACTCCGGAATGAACAGGATTTGTCTCTCACCCCAGTATCTCAAGTCTATCCCTCACTAGTCTAGCTAGCTTGCCACACTCCGGAATGAACAGGATTTGTCTCTCACCCCAGTATCTCAAGTCTATCCCTCACTAGTCTAGCTAGCTTGCCACACTCCGGAATGAACAGGATTTGTTTCTCACCCTAGTATCTCAAGTCTATCCCTCACCTCATCAGTCCCTCGCAACATCAAATTAAAAATTGTCCAAATTATGTTTTTTTTTGCTCTATGGCCTTCATTCTTTTCAAATTATCCTGAAGAAACATACATATTTGCTCCATGTTTTTTCCCCCTATTTTTTTAGCAAGTTTTAGAACTGTATTTTAATGCATTATGCAATTTCATGTTTTCTATAAATATATTGTCAATTTCAGATGCCTAAATTAATGTTATGTCAACACAATCTCCCACACACCCAAACCATCTAGCCTTCACAACATCAAATTTAATAAAAATCCAATTAAGACAAAAACTTCACTGCATACTCCCCATTTGTTTTTTGTTTTTCATTGTGAAAAAATTCACACAATGTTCTTCTAATCCTGTAATTACATGTGTGTACATTGACATATGATGCCTTTGTATACGTCACAGTATAAGCGCTGGCTCAAACAAACAATTTCCATGCATTTCTTCTCATCCATTCCTCATCGCTAGCCTTCACAATATTGAATACAAATTCACTTTCATGTAACTGAACCTTTTCTCTATTTGTTATGGCTTCATAGACTGTAATTCCATGTGTGTACATAGACATATATGATGCATTTGTATATGCCACAGTGTAAACACTGGCTTTCCACAATATTATAGGCCCTCTCCCTAGTTTCATCTATCCATTTTTAAAGATCTCTAGCCTTCACAGCATTGAATAACATGTAACAACACTGCTTCATTCCCTTTTATAGTTTCTATATTGGCTTCCCACGAACCGTATCCATCTCCCTCATCTCTGGCCTTCACAACATTGATCAGATCAAAATTAAATTATATAAGTAATTTTACTTCCTTTAGACCTTTTCCCCATTTTTTCTATAATAAGTTTATAAATACACAGATTTAAACATAGTTCCTCATATCCTATAATTAAATGTGTACACATAGACACATGATGCTTGACATACTTGGGTTATACGTCACAGTGTCAACACTGGCTTCCCTCAAACCCATCTCCCCAGTTTCTCCCATCCATTCTTCATACCTAGCCTTCATAACAGTGGATACAAATTGAATTATAAGTAACTTAACTTCCTTTTTACCTTTTTCCCATGTTTCTATATATATATTAGACGGATTCAAACATAGTTCCTCATATCCTACAACTACATGCGTACACATAGACACATGATGCTTGACGTCACAGTGTCAACACTGGCTTCCCTCCAACCCATCTCCCCAGTTTCTCCCATTCATTCTTCTTCATCCCTAGCTTCTCGCGTCCATCCCTTATCCCTAGCCTTCACAACATCCGGCAAAACATGCACCTACGCAAGACAACGTCACCAATCGATACTAAATTATGCGATTTCTGAAGTAAAGACGCCCCCGACCAAGAAATCTCCCGATCTCAGTCTCCTACTCCGAGCCCCATTACCGATGCAATCTCATTAAAGCCCATTGGACTCTTTCCTACCTCTCTGCTATAATCTTGATTCACTATTAGATTCCCATTGCCGGCTTTGCATCTATTTTCATTCACAATTATGCGTCAATTCCACGCAATATTTGCCCAGCCTGCCTAATGTAATGCAGACCTGTATCCCTTAGGGGTTTCAGTTATTAATTACATTGCATAGCCATAGAAAATGGAGTGACGTCAAACGTGCAGCAACTCTTTCCTTCATATCTCCCACGTTTAGTAGACTGTATCATAAATACTCGGCATAAATAGCTCTGCAAGGTCACATTCGACTGGGTCATGGATTTTAAATGTTTTCCTATTCTTTGTACATTTTACCACCTATATGTATTTTACCACCTATTTACCACCTATTTATATTGGAGCCGACCGTACAGTATAAAACACGCTTGTTTACAACATATTCTATTACACCTGACGAAGTGTTGCAGCGGCGCACGAAACATCGTGATCTTTTAGATTCCTTGTTGACCATACATTGCGAGACAAACTAGCGATATTATTTCCGATATATGTATGATGTCCATTTCCTGTATTCAGAAGGAAAACTACAATAATAGTTTAATGTAAAAATATGGGTGCGGTTCGTTATTCCGAAGGTTCGTTATTCCGAAGGTTCGTTATTCCGAACACGCAAATTTCCTATACCTGGGTGTTCGTTAATCCGAAAATGAAATAGGGTTCGTTAATCCGAACATTTGTTGCATTATTCCGAAGGTTCGTTATTCCGAAGGTTCGTTATTCCGAAGGGTCGTTATTCCAAAGGTTCGCTATTCCTAAAATGAAATCGGGTTCGTTATTCCGAAGGTTCGTTATTCCGAAGGTTCTTTATTCCGAAGGTTCGTTATTCCGAAGGTTCGCTATTCCTAAAATGAAATCGGGTTGGTTATTCCGAAGGTTCGTTATTCCGAAGGTTCGTTATTCCGAAGGTTCGCTATTCCTAAAATGAAATCGGGTTCGTTATTCCGAAGGTTCGTTAGTCCTAAAATGAAATAGGGTTCGTTAATCCGAAAATGAAATAGGGTGTGTGTGCGTGTGTTTGTGTGTGTGTGTTTGTGTGTGTGTGTGTGTGTGTGTGTGCACTGGCGTAGTGGTGGGGGTGTCATGGGCCCCCCTCCCAAATTAATTTAAATCATGGCTTTTATCTAATTTTATTGGAAAAGAGAGTAAAAACTCAGATTGCACAGTTTCAATTAAAAAAATGCCAAAGCTCCCTAACGGGGGGAGGGGGGGACACCCCCCCCCCCCCCCCTCCCACACCCTGCCCTTATTTGCTATTTATGATGAAATACATACAATTCAGACAAATAAAATGATTTTGGACTGATATCAAGCAGCAAAATCTAACTTTATGACATAATTATAATTATATCAAATTGATTTTGGTTTTATTTCATGTTTTTTTACATGACAAAGATATATATCTCATTCTTATTGCACTGTTTTACAAAGAAAAATGAAATACAATTTGACTAGAATTGTAAAGCAACTCTTTGCTCCCCTCCCTTTCTCTCCCACCCCCCCCCCCCCCCCCCCCATGCAGCCACGGCAATTAAACTCTAAGATTGATCCCCTTTCCCAAGTCCACACTACTCAAAATCAAATCAACTCAATTCTTTTCTACGTCGTATTTATTTAATTTTCGGATTAACGAACCCTATTTCATTTTAGGACTAACGAACCTTCAGAATAACGAACCCGATTTTATTTTCGGATCAACGAACCTTCGGAATAACGAACCTTCGGAATAACGAACCTGATTTTTTTTTCGTATCAACGCACCTTCAGAATAACGAACTTTCGGAATAACGAACCCGATTTTATTTTCGGATCAACGAACCTTCGGAATAACGAACCTTCGGAATAACGAACCTTCGGAATAACGAACCTTCGGAATAACTGAACTTTCGGAATAACGAACCTTCGGAATAACGGACTGTAACCAAAAATATTTGTATTTGCAAATACTGCACATCAATATGTCCTAGATTAATCAACTTAAATATTGTACATCACTTCACTATGATTTTGACATACAATATTTGTTTTCTTATTCAGCAATATCATTGTCACATTCCATACTTGTAATTCAAGCCTCCACACTAAGTAAAATCATTATATTTTATATTTTTACTTGCCTGAAACTAAAATAATAGTCAGAATATTTGTATGTGCAAATACTGCATATCAATATGTCCTAGACTAATCAATTTGAATAGTGTCCATCACTTCAATCCGATTTCCACATGCCATATTTTCATTCTACTCGTTCTTGTAAAGCCCCTCAATATCATTGTCACATTTCATACTTGTAATTCAAGCCTCCACACAACTACCATAAGTAAAATCATAACTTTTCACATTTTAACTTGCCTGAAACAAAACAAAATTACTTGCCCCCTTCCTTCTAGATGAGATTTACACGTAAGGAATTACATTATTCTCCCATAGTTGACCGATAATTTAGCTGCCCTATCCGGCGACCAAACTAGGCCACAAGGAAAGAATTAATTTTTTATTTTAGGAGGCTACTATTTCAATCTGATAGATATCACAAAATATTTCACATAATACCCTACAATAGATGGTAATTTTAGGGGCTACCTGATTTCAAGGGGCTATTTTGAAAATTAGGGGGCAAAGTCGCCCTCAGCCCCAGTGTATTTCCTACCCTGCTAGGCCATTTATGAAATTTTACTTGCCCTGCATATTTTTTACTTGCCCCAAGTAATACAGCAAGTGCTAGTGCTAGTGCTCTGTGTAATTGCATACGAATAAATTCATCAAACACATCTTGCTGACAGAGTTGATAATCTTCTAATTATGGGAAACATATTGTGATGTATGGCAACAGCTCCACATCTTCATTAGATCAACCAATACCACCCCATATATACTTGCGTCTAGCACTGTTTGCGCAAGTAGGAATTGATTTGTGTAGCCTCATTTATAGTCATCTATTTATCATTTGCTTTTAGTGAATGCATCAATGTTTTAACAATTGGACTGATATTGAGCTGTACACAATCACACAGACAAGAAGTATTATAGAAGTCCTTTCAAATTCAGAATTCGCACATTCACAAGTTAACGTTTGCAGGGCATGCAATCTCTTAATTAACAAATGTGTTACTTTTGTGAGAATGTCACTTTGAGTTTTACAAAACATTTCCAAAGATCAATACTACAACTGTATACAAGTAGATTCAGACATACATGCATCCAGGCGATTTTCACTTGCGCTCCACTGCTCCAGTACATTATTGATCTGCTGATTCAGCAGATTACACATTTTAATTCAAGCCTGTACAATTCATACAGATCCATTATTCATGCCCATTACACAAAATTGTTATCAATAAACCATGTGCGCTGTGGCAATGAAAATCAATGTTTATTCTTGATTGTACCTATCTTCTTTTTTATAAACTAACATTTTGGGGAATAAACCATGTAAATTACAATACCCTTTTCCTTATCTATCAACTCCTCTAGATGTCTCTTTTAATAGTTCTTTTTTTGATCTAGCAATGGGGTAATACTGAGGGGAGGGGTGAGGCATGTGCCCCCCCCCCCCCCCCCCCCAATAATTAAATGTATTTAAATCAAATCTTTACGGGAAACACATTTTATAGAAAAATACATACAGAGTGTGGCCCTCCCCCATCAATCAGACCTCACAAAGCCAAGTCTGAGATCTAGTAACGTCACTATGTATGTACATTGTACATCATCAGCCACTCCAAAGAAGCCATTGAAACCATAACAAGAAATGTGATGTACATGAAATAATTTGGTAAACTATGTACTTAGAGCTGGATTTCCTTCAACATACAGTATATGGCATTAAAGAGACAGTCAATAAATACATTTAAAAAAACAATCAAACTAATCATGAAGTACATTATATAATTTATAATATATGTCTTCAGTCAGTCATTGTGTATGCATTTCAGCAGACAATCGGAAAGCAAACCCTATTTATGCCAGAAGAGACATCACGCATATTGGTTACATCTTTAATCTTTCCTCCAGTCTCTCTAGGGGATAACTAACCCTGCATATCATCAGCCTAGGTCATGTATTATTTGAAGATTAATTTGGCGCAAGAACCACATTCCATCTCAGATTATAAGCATGCATTTATTTATGTTAATGTATGTATTTGGCCACTCACTACATGACATGAATATATTCCTGAAATTGAACTGCTGAACCTAGCTAATCAAACAACCTTGACAAGATTAAACAAAAAATTTTAATCCATGAATTCATAAAAACATGAACATATTTATACTTCTTATAATTTGTTATCAAAGATAAAATTAGTATCCTATACAGTATACTAGTATGCAAGCCTTCACAATTTAAAACAATTTCTGAACTGGCCCATCTGGCAATCATAAATTTTGAAATTTCACTTGCCTCAATATAAAATTGACTTGCCCTCTTTCTTCTAGATGAGATTTACATATGAAATGACATTGTTCTCTTGTAGTGAACAGTTATGAAGTTCCCCTATGGGACAAGCAAATAAGACCATTTATGAAATGTTACTTGCCCAACACCAATTTTGACTTGTCTTGGGCAAGCGGGCAAATGCAAGTGTCAAGCCCTGCCTATAGATGTACATGACACACGCAGTACCCCGGGGTACCGTTGTACCCCGGTATCCCGCGTTGTGTAGCGCCATCTTGCGTCCGACCGTATCGCAGCTATTGCGTTGTGCATGCAGTGCAGTGCGCGATTGTATGCACGCTATACCCACAGTACAGCCCTAAAAATTGAATAAATAATTAAACAAAATGGCGGATTTTCGTCTGGTACCCCAGGGTACCGTTTATGTCATCACATGTAGGTTTACAATGTGCATTAGGTATCGATATGAGGAAAGGAATCACACAGGCAACCAATGCCATGAATGGTATAGCTACAGTACCTTGTTTAAATGCATTGCATTTTATGCAATATGTTTGGAGTATATTAGTTACATATTGTCCATCTATCCTATAGAACCTTCCCATCATATTCCCAGGGGTTAGCTGACTCTGCACATGTACATTTATCGCCAGCCGGGGTCATAATGTCAGACTCTAGCTTCATACCAAGTGATACCATCATTCATATTTGATTTCATGTTCTCCACATACCACATGCAATTCACCAATGCACACAAGTACGTGATATGCAGTTGGCAACTCACCACATAATATGAATGCATCATATTGTAAGCATTTTGGTAAACACATACACAATATCAATACAAAAGAAACATTAATACGAAATTGTATACCCTCAGGGTAAAAGCTTTCCATATTGTATGACTCTAAACAATTTGGATTACATTGAGATTATAAGTAAGACCACTAGCACAGTAAACAAAACAAAAACGTATGTGTGCAAGTGCATGTATTATGTGCAGAACATTGTTATTCTTTTGTATCAATGAAATTTTTTTAATGAAATTGAAATGAAATGAAATTTATTTTCCTAACAAACAAACAAACAATATCGTTTACACAAACACAAAATGAAATTGATCGATTTTCTCATTAGGTTTAGGATCAATCACAACATCTATGGCACCACACACTGTTGATTTAATTACTTCATAATAATGGTAATAAAATTTGATGTATGTACATAGTTGGGGAATAGGATCGCATAAGAAACAAAGTAAACCACATGCTGTTTATAAATAAATCATCCAGATTAAGGCTGAGTCATGTCGGTAATTGTCGGAACCGGGTCCCGATAAACTTTTACCGGTCGGGAACCGGTATCCCGATAAATTTTTACCGTCGAAACTCGGACCGGTAAAATCACGCAATCGTGCACGCCAATGTTCTCGCCAGTGTATAAAACACTTGGCGGCGCCGCCAAGTGTATGAGTTGGTAGAGTTTCCCGCGCCAAGCGCAAACTTCCCCCGCCAAGTGTGCCGCCAAGCGCAATATTCAACGCCAAGCGCCTGAAGTAAATTGCAAAAAAATCATGTTTATACAAACATTTTCTCATGCTAAATGTTACGGAAATGTTTTCACCGCATGAAAGACTTTCTCATCATATTTTCTGCGGCGATTTCCCATTGATATGCGATCCCTATGCGATTTCCCTGCGCGCGCGGTCGTCGCGAGTATCTCAGAAACGAACCTCAAGACTCCAGTCACGCGTCGGAAAGCGTTCGGAAGCGGGCCAGGCGGCGCGGCGGGCCGCCCCGCGCCAGGCCGTGCCGTGCGAAGAGGTGCTCTAGCTCTGATCGCGGAGCACCGTGCACGCACGTGGCCGGTTTGTTATTATTGTACGATCGACAATAGCATTTTGTTTTCGCGTATTATGATCAGAGAAAATCATATATATGATTTTCCCGCGATCATAACACGCTACTACCTGTTTTATAATAATCTAACATGTTTTATTTCATATTTGTTTCCATTTACAGACAAAGAAAGGGATCGTCCAAACAGAGCTGAAGACGGGCGCACAACATGAGACGGATCATGGGCATGAGATAATTATAAGACAAAGGGATTATAGATAGATCAAGTCATAACCAATTAAGGGGAATACAAAATGAGGGCATTTTGGTCGACTTGAGCGATTATAAGGAAACGTTAATTGGCTGTATAAGCTGTAAAATAATACCTAGACATGATCAACAGTTAGAACTTAGATTCGGATATAAATGGAAAATAAATTTATAGAGAATAAAGGGACAAACGGCATCAGATAACGGCCCGGGGAAAACAAAACATGCAGAAACAAAGGTGTAAGTTAGGATAGCTGATAATTTGTTTGCACAAAGATTAATCATTTGACTGAGGACAATCATGCCATGATGCGATAAAGATGAGGATGATGAAATAATGAAGATGATGATGAGCATGACGATCTCGGGCATGCATGATTATCATATCGGAAATGATGAACTGATGAGGATGACGGTGATAATTATTACATAAATGATGAACGGAGGATGATAAAATGATAATGAAGAATGAAGCATGACAGTGGGGATGCATGCGCGTATATCGGAAATGATGAACTGATGAGTATTATTATCAAGATGAGGATGACGATGATGATTATGACATGAATGATAATGAAGATGAGCATGACGATGGGATGCATGATTTTGATATCGGAAATGATGAACGGATGATTATGACATGAATGATGAACGGACGAGGATGATGAAATGATAATGAAGATGATGAGCATGACGGTGGGGATGCATGATTATATCGGAAATGATGAACTGATGAGTGTGATGGTAATTATGAAATGTGATGATCAAGATGAGGATGACTGTGATTATGACATAAAGGATGATGGTGCCTGATCGGTGATCACTATATTATTGTAAAGCGCTTACTGAGAAGATTATCAATCATATTAGGGCATATTAGGGGCCATGGGCGTCGATACTTACGTAATACCCATTCATCAGGGGGGGATGGATGAATGAATGATCCCCCCCTGATCAATGGGTATCAATGACAGATCGACGCCCGTGTTAGGGGCTATATAATTATAAGTCGAATATTATTATAAATTCCTACTGAAGAAAATTATCAGTGACGGTATACGAGGCCCGGTGTTTCTCCTTGGCGAATTATGAAAATATAAACCCGATTGATGGTCGTCAGACGGACCGACATGGGACATTAAGATGGAGAGAGGCGAAGCCAAGGAAATAATGTCGAACTGAGGCAGAGGCAATACCGCGATTACAGTACAAAATGTAAGTAGTGAAATTAGCTTGAATTGTTACTTTATGGGTGTTACGGGTTGGTCCTCGATACAATTCGAGTTTGACCCCCAATTTATATTTATTAAAAAAAAGGAATGGTGAATTTGAAAAGAAAATAATTACGTGTCCCCATTGAATAATGAGCGTGCGCCCCCCCCCCCCCCACCCCATACCCAGACCAAGAGTAATACGCTGGCAGTATATTATTCTATTTCTAAATCCCTATTCAACCCAGTCCGTACGCAAAGTATAGTTTCTCATGAATGTTTAAATACAAATATCAGAACTATCGTAACCTCGCCGTCAAGTCCATGATCAATATTAAATTATTTTCCAATAAACTACTTTCAAATCTCCAGAAAGACAGCCAAAGATAAATTTTGCGTCATTTTAACAGTGAGATACACGTTCAAATTGTGACTAAGTTCATTGCATTGGCTTTCGTGTGTGCAGCTGCATGCTGCAAACAGTCCATGATTTGAACGTTGAAACGACGTAAAATACTATTTGTGTTTTCTTTCGAAGCATGCAAGTAGTCTATTCGAGTTAAGGTAATTTAATATCAAACATGAACTTACCAACAATGATTCGGCGATCAAAATATCTTACAAGTTTTACGTGACATTATTTACGGTGAGAGTATAATAATCAGACTCGATCTCTAGCTCTGTGTGTGTACGGCCAGCTGTACGGTACCTTGTATATACGTACATGCAACATAGTTCCCGCCCTATTTAGCAATTCAACTTCAACTTGCCTTACGATGTTATTGTTGTTATTTAGCTTTCAAAATCCACCACGTGGCGCGCGTGTGTTGTGTGATCACATCGCGGCATAGATTCAAATATTGCTTTCCCATAGTTCATAGATGATGTTTGAAATAATATGTATAATAGACTTGTCTATCTGGGGCTTGTAATTTGTCTGATAATTTATAATATTTACATAAAGCAGATTTATAGCAGATTACCTACCTGACAGACTTACCTTAGACTTTTTGGTACGTGAGCGCCGTGGAGTTTTAATTATGCCGACAGTCCCAAGTCCCGATCGATGTAGTCATACTTGCACCATCACTTTCGTCTCGTCATGGTTTTATAGTCTTATCATTTGATCATGGTAGTGATCGTTGTAGTTTCAATACAATCATTATCAAGTTCACATACTCATTCACCACCAAGTCATACCAAGTAATCGTTTAATTTTCATTATTTATTATCAGTTGATTTTTTTGTACATCATCACATACTAAAGAAAAATCATCACCAAGTTATTATTTTAAATATGACTATCAAATTATCGGTAAAACTGGGGTAAAACTATCATAAAATAGCCGAGCCATCATTTGAAATACTAGGGTAAAATGGTAAGTATTAATGATTAAACATCACAATCAAAATCATCGCTAGTCGGCAGTCGCACATGAAACTAAATCATACTCATACCAGGACCGTCAAAAAATTAATTATTAAAAGAAGAGGACTAAAACAACAGGGATAGACAAATTATGGTAAAGCATGAACTGCATTTTTTTGTCAAGCCCGAATGTCTGTAGAAGCTGAACGGTTTCCGATGATTTGAAGGAGCCTTGCAACAACATGGATGTGGTACTCTTACTGCCTCGGACCGTCTGTCATCTTCCTATAAAAAGGAAAAAAAAAAAAACATGTTATGATTATGTTGATAGTTATATTTTGAGGCCATTATTATGACAATGACATCAACGCACAACTGGCCCGAGTAAAGTTTATGTACTAGCTTCCCCCGAATTATACAGCTTGCTGGCGACTATATCGAAAAATATAATGTTTTCATGTCCTTTTCTACATTGTATTTCACTGTCGGCCGACAGTAAAATACTGCATTTTAATGTAAAAGAGGACACAAAAACGATGGAATTGTCGGAGTCTAGCTGGCGATCTAAACCGCCCGTTTCAAACTGAAACGTTGCATGCACGCTCGCGGCGTCAGCTCCGACGACTGGGTCTTTTTTCTATCTGCATGCACGTGGGAATTGATCGAGTTACTTGCTGTTTGAGTACCCAAATGAGGTCAAAATTCGCTCCAAAAGATGGTCTAGTTTTGAGTTTTCGCGCTACGCGCAAGAGGGGGGCACATCCCCCCTCCTGGCCCTCCTGGCCCTCCCCCCCCCCCCCCCTCCATCCGCCGGGGACTTCCCCAATTCCTAGCGGATGGATCTTGCCGATAGAGGGCGGACTGGAACATAGTTCCACCGGCCCAGCGTATGAATCTCGCGGAAGAAAAAGAGACCCGTAACTTGCACACAGGGTATACGAGCGAATGGGAGCGATGTAGTCGTTTTTTATCGATGTTTTGAGTAGTTGTTTTCATTGTTTTGGGGCTCATTTTTGTTTCTGTTCGGCTGTCAAACGCCATGAAATCATGTAAGTAGAATATCAAAACATTTTTAAATGGTGCAAATGACCAAAAAACGTATTTTGAGCCACTTTTTGAATGCACTGGCTCATCAGCTGGATCATACAAAGATCCATCAGACAACTCCCCTGGAGTATCGGACTAACATTGTGTGCACATCCGCCGACAATATCGTTCAAATGACTAGCAATTTTGCGCTTCCTGTTCAATTTCTGACTGTCAAACGAAGTAATGAACCAAGAATTTCTCGAAAATAACCACTCTTTAAAGTAAATGATATCAATTGCCCCGTTTTTATTTGAATTCCACTACATTATTGTGATAATCTTAATTTCTTTTTTAACATTTTATTTTTTTTATTTTTTTTTCGGGGCACTGTTTCCCGATATACCGAACCGGGTCCCGATTGAAACGGTCGGTAACCGGTGTGATCGACCGAACCGACTCAGCCTTAATCCAGATCATTAAAGGGATAGTTGAGTTCTGGTAAGGAGAGTACAGTTTTGGTGAAACTGAATTTTAGTAACCAAAACCTGCATCATTAAATTACAAACTAATAGTTACAACTAGAAAGGAACACAAAATTACAAATGACGTAGTAAAGATCATGTTATCATTCAAAAAGAGCCGTTAAAACGTAAGAGGGCACTCTCTAAACACTCATCGGTTTCAACCATTTTGACTAAAATATTGTGCATGTGATGCTTTGTTGAAATAGTGATTAGATAGAGAAATAACCAACAACTATTTAAATACCTATTTTGTAACTTTTTGAAAAGAGGAAGCATTTTTTGGGAATTTTTAAAGGCTGGTTCAAAATTCTGTAATAAACCTGGGGCCCCAGCTTTATTACAAATTGTTATATTTAAAGGGACAGATCCACTTTTACAAAACGTCTGAACAGCTTTCAGTTGACGGATGGGGATCAATGTAACACACAAAAAAAAATCAGAGCGAACAGCCCTCTAATTTGGATTCTACGAATGAAAAACGAATGCGTCCCTCCATTTAAACTATATATCGGTCAATAAAGGAGTTCAATTGATTTAGTATAATATTACAACAATATAGTACTAATTCTCGTAAAGGTATTGTGAAGCCGACATTTGTTAACGTATGTCACGGAAAAAGATCTCAAAAAGAAAGAATATATAATTACATGTAGTCAGTTTAAGCGAAGTTTGGGTATTTTGCTTGGTAAACGCTCACACATTAGTACTTATGCGCGGCTCACGTAGCTAGCGGGGGTCACGTAGGGGTCATGCATACCGATCTGGCGCTCCGTGAAATCTATGTACGAACTTACTCACCGGCCAAAAATACGTATGTACATAATTAACCGACGTCCCTCAGTTTATTCAGTTTTAGGTCTATAACTCCACGAAAAAGAGATTTCAAGCCCTAATTTTTTCAGGCATGCTATTAAATGACATTTCCTTTCATATAAGACAATAACCTCGCAACTTTTGAATTTTGGCTTGCAAAAGTGGATCTCTCCCTTTAAGGATATTTCAGCCATCTCTGAACCGATTTTGATCAAACAAAGATGATTTTATGGGATTTTGGCTTATTTGGGGTTTAATCGCCCTGAGCCCCAGTGTATTTTTGTTGACTGGGTGCCAGGCCGATTTGTACCATATTGATGTTACTTAGGGTTCCCCATGCACTTGCCTGCTTGTAAAAATCAATCCATTCAAATTACAAATGCTGTCCAGACTCCAGCGCCCAATTCAATTTACACCGATATTTACACAGTATAATCCAATAACCCTCTCTACTCCAACCTACACTTAATTATACACTGTACATAATGTACAATTAGCAGCTTTAATGCATCACAGCTTGAGCTTTGATCAGTTCATTTGCATAACATGTACAGTATAATTAAGCTGAAAGTTCTAGTGCTTTCCCAACTAAGTGCACCTTACAGTGTCTAACACATTGCCTATGGGAACCTAGTGGGCCCTCTATTATACATGTATGCAAGTGGGGAAAACAAACATCATTCTAGCGATTAACTTTTTTCAACAATGAATACAAACTTGCAAGCAGGAAAACAAATTCCCCAGTTGCTGTTTCAAATAAATGTACCCCAATTTACTTGTTCAATTACTGTGAAAATTTTGCTATTTTGCTATTTTTTGTATTTATTCAGTTGAGGCATGATTATCATGGGTGGGGGGCAGGCGCATTACAGGCATGGATTATGGGTAGGGGGTATTGCGGATTACCCCACTAACAATAAACCCCACCACCCTAACCCCACTCCAGCCCCCTTTTCCCAATAATACTGAATACCAATTGATGCAATTCACCCCATCATCACCCACTTCAAGTTCAAGACCTTACACTCCCCATAGAGTTCATACAGGACCTCTAACTTGTATGTTCCTGCTTTGATGTATTTGGGTGAGTTAGGGCATCTAGTAGTAGGCCACACAGATAATGTCTAGAGTTGCAGTAAGTACTCCAGGAGGGGGGGGGGGGGGGGGGGAATAATATTGATTTTTCATGTGCTACTTTTCAAGGTTGCCTGCATAAAAATAACACTCTAAAATTTATTTTGGTTTTAACTCTATGCAAATTTACAGGGGCTCTTTTATGATTTTCTGGGGCTCTTTTGGGCATTTTGGGGGCAAATTTGCCCTGATCCCCCTTTTTGTTTTTCTTCACAGCAGTACTCATTCACAGCATGCAGCTAGTACTCATTCACAGCTATACATGTACACTATTTGAACACGTGCTACCTTCGCCACTCCCCCAATTGGCCCAGGATAAACAGGAAAAGCCTATCCAGAACATATTACAAGGTGCACTTGACTTCCCATTCCCTTATCAGTCAGAGACCTTGCCTGACCTCCGCTATGGCTTTGACTTGGCAATGTGCCCATCTCCAGTACACAATACAGTCTGTTGATGTTGATGGCATTTTAATGCTGAACACATGATGACTGTTCTGTTTACGCTGCATTTACACACTACATGTACAATGTAGGTTTGACATATATATGTTTGCATACAATGTGTAATACCACGCTGACCAAAGTCCATGGGCATAGAAGAATACCAATTGAACGTGAACATTCCAGTACAGGCACTCGGATCTCCTAGTACTATCCATGCTCAGATAGACTGTAAACATTACGGTTCCTTTTCATCAGTAACCAACCACGTGCTCTGTACTGCTTGAACTTTGAAGCCTGTCATTGCTACGATGTATGCATGAAACTTTCCATGATAGTTTTACCACATGTATGCCTATAGTTTAATCTTTGATGGATTTTATTTGACCAATTTATTACATTCTTTCTTTTTCATGAATAAAGAACCTTGGAACCAGGGGGGTGTTTCACAAAGATCCTAAGTTGAACTTAACTCTAAGTTAATTACTCTAAGTTAGACTTTTATGGAAAGCCATAACTTTCTTTGATTTTTGTTGGTAAAAGTCTTTTTAAAAGGCATAAAATGTTGATTCAAATCATTAATATTTTCTATTATCAAGTAGATTTTATGTTCTTGATGTAAAATTTATGAAAAGTCTAAATTACTTGCATTTATGCTTTTAAATATATTATATTTCCAGGCTACAAATGGCTTACCATACTTTTTAAGTCCAACTTAGAGTTAAGTTCTACTTAGGATCTTTGTGAAACACCCCCTGGCACTTTGGTATAACAGGGATAAAAAAAGAACATTAACCCCAACCCATTTTGCATGCCCCATCATAGAGTTAATGCAGGACCCACCAGGTTACCATAAAGTCCTTCCCATGCCAATTTTGGCACATGGCGCGACTATCTCCGATTTATTAGCCCTAGGCCACAAGTCTACTAAACGTAGCGAAAGCTACAGAAGGGGGCCAGTCCTCTGTTAAATCATGTGATTAACTTTCCCTTCCCCATTCTATAAATGCCGAGCGAAGGCAGAAGGTACGATTTTTAAAGTCTTTGGTATTACCCGGTGTGGGTTTGATCCCAGGACCTCCCTTGCATGAGGCGGACACTCTAACCGCTAAGCCACCATGCACGGTGCCAGGTTACCATTTATAAGCAATGGGTTAACAGTGGACTCTCAAAATATATGTTTCAGTTCAAGTAGTATATTACAAACTAAGGAAATAAATGTTGGTGTTGTTATCCTACCTTGTAAACCACAACTCTTGGAGACAGTGTACAGATGTAGAAACGCAGCTCCTTGCTGGGGATGGTGTGTGTGGCCTTCTTACGTAGGAGAAATACCTGCAGAGACAAACAAAATTATGATATTATTATTATCATACAGGGTTTCCGAGTCTAAATAGGAAGCCATGGAAAGTATTGTATTCATTTTAATGTGTTACAACAGTGTTCGAAATTAGCATTTAGGCCTGCTGGCTCGGGGCCACTAAAAATTAGCTCCAGGCCACCAAATTTCATTGATCCTAAATTCTACTGGCCCGTTCAGGCAACCAAATTTAACAGAATTTGTTATGTTTTTCTTTGTTTGGGGTCACCAGATTTAGGTTTCGGGCCACTCAAAGTTGAACAATCTTGTTTTTACTTGCCCAACTGGGCCGCAAGGCAAATACAGGGTTTAGGACTGTCTTCCTGATTCTAAATAGGAAGCCATGGAAAGTATTGTATACATTCATTTTAATTTTTTTACAAGTTTCTAGGCTGGTCCAGGATCCAGTCAAATATTTAGGAATACTTTCCAGCCTAGTCAACATTGTCAAGATCAACAGAATTTGTATTACCAATATAATTATGGAACAGGTTTCGGTTTTCCAAATTTCTCTTTCATTTAAAAAGTTATGTTGATTTAAGAGTAAGGATTTTTAATTCTCATTTGGTAGAATTTTGCCAATATCAGTTTGCATTTTCGCTCATTACTCCGTCATAAACCATGGAATGTTCACACAACACTCAGTGGACAAGTATCAGATCACAGAAATACACATTTTAAAAGCCCTTCGTCAGTTTTGCAAACAAAGTCAACAAAGTTACTAGATCCCTTTAAGTTGATACTCACTAACTAGGCCAGGGCATAGACCCTCGAGGATGACACTCCTACTGTACTCCTAGTCATATGTATACAATGCCCCAATGCACATGCTGCCAGAACGTGAACACTGAGGTCAAACTCAAAGAGCTGGCAAAACAATATATGCAACTTTATATGACCCCAAACTTGGCTCCTATTATTATTATGACTCCTATTGTGACTCGTTGTTTGTTTCTTTACATCTGCTGTAAATGGCATATTACCCAGGGCAGTCTGAATGTGGAACAACTCTTCCAGATAATATTGTTGGCAATGTTCCTCACCTAATGTTTTGCCCCCGGTCAGGTCATTAAAATAATGTTGTCCTAATTTCTGGTGGCTCAAAACAAATACAATGACTGGCTTCAAAATAATATTCCCTAATTTGTAAACTGCCGACTACTCACAATATTTCTCCCTTTATTGATCAAAATTACAATTATGGATGAGGCCCGACATGGAAATATACAAGATTGAACGTTAAGATTGAACGTTGAACACATTGAAACAATAAATTACAAAATGTTACATTTATAACAAGATGAAAGCTGTTCTAGAATCAAGAGTGTTGTTTCAATAAGACAGAGACTTCAATGACTGACTCTACAATTAACAGATAAATTGTTCAATATTACATTTATTTTGGTACAAAGTGCATGCACTTATAAATATTGTCTGTGTAAGCTAATAGAGATAAGTATTCTAGGCAAATATGTGACTGTCTGTTTAATTTGTTTGCAAGCATATATCTTGATAATCTGAAGGGGCACGTGATTTACAGGGATGTAAGTGGAGCTAAAAAAAAAATCCAGAAACTGGGGGTCCAGGGGGCAGTGGCCCCCTGGGGCAGTTTTTAGTAACATGATGGATAGGTTTTGATTGTAATTTGTAATTATGGACACGTTTGTTGATCAAAAAAAAAAAAAAAAAAACGAATTTTATAAAAAAATCTGGATTTCCGTCAAAATCCGGAAAATACCATGTATGTGTTTATTTAAATTAAAATTTACAAAATTTATAAAAAGAAAAAGTTTCAGTTTGAAGCTAACTTTGATTTCAACTGCTCACTTTCTACACTGTCTCTGTTTGTTGTCTAGGTATAAATTTTATATTTTGACCAAGTATTTCTAAATGGGCAACTTACATTGATATAAACTGGGTTCCAAAAGAAACTTATCACTTCTTCAGAGCGACACACATTAAAATCCAAAGCATAACAATTACTCATAATTGGGCATAGACTAGCTACAATATCCCTTAGCAAGCTCATCTAAAAAAAAAATTGTTTGCTTTAGTTAACAAAGAATAATATAAGGTGAATTCCCAAGAGGTCATTTTTCAAAAAACACAGAAACTGCTTGCCTTCCAGGCACAGAGCTCGGTACGGACAATAGCCAGTCTAGTGGTTACATAACCCGCTTTGAAGTTGAATGAATAGCTATTGAAAGTTCTGAATAGACCACCTTTCGTGGAGGTTCGCAGCGAGCAGTTTCTGTGATTTTTTAAAAGTGACCTGTAGTTATTCAATCGCATTTTCTCTTTTTTGGCAAAAGCAAACTTTTAATTGTTAAGATATGCTTCATAAGGAGAGTGATAGCTTATCTGTGTCTAAATTTGATTCAATTTGATGCTATTGATTTTAGTGAGCGTCGCTCTGAAAAAGTGATGTTTCTTTTGGAACCCAGTTTAGTACGGACATTGGTCATGCATGTAAAACAAATGTTCCACATTCATGTAGTGCTTAGCCTACAATAGTAATACACAATTTATTAATCAAAATTTTCAAAAAAAGAATATAATGAAAAGGCTTCAGTTTTTAACAAGATATTTCAATATTTCACACTCACTTTGATTTCAAACTGCTCCTTGTCCAAGTTATCACCTGTGACGAAGACTTGTCTGATGTGAGGCTCCCTCCCTGTCCCTATGGAGCTCAGTATACCTTTGTTTGCTGGCACTGTGCGCCATGCTAGAACCTGTCAAACGATGGGAGAAATTTTATGAAATAAAGCGGGAAAGTTACCTTTTCCTGGTAGTCAGGTTAAAGGGGACCACCATGCACAGAAGACACCATTATTTGATATTAAATAGATGTCCAACATTTTGCAAAGGGAAGTGTAACTCATTAAAAAGGCAATTAATCACCCAAACCAGTACCTCAAAATGTGGGAAGAATCTCTACAAGACTCTACTTTCTACAGAAATTTGAATACAATTTATCCCCCACCAACTGCTCCTGCAGTTACATTTATGTCATCAATTCTGAGAGAACCCTTCCTGATGCAAATTTACGATGCTGTTTATTTGTCCATTTTGTACCCAACCAGTGCAGAAAATATATACTTAAATATTGTTTTTTTCTCTTTCAAGAAAATATTTAAAGAATGAACACAGAATATATTCTTTATTGCCCTCTGTACAGATCTACTTGAATGTTTTTATGAAATACAGATTTTGTTCTTCTACTGACCTTGAGCTGACATTGAGTTGCGAGATCAGCAAACTTTGTCTCGGCCTGGCTGGCCGTGTCCTCGTCTAGGAAGAAGAGACCGGTAGCATAGAGTCCTAGGTCAGGTAACTCTATCTGCTGTTCATCCCTGAAAAACACATTCAAACAATTACCAAAAACACCTTTCTTTAGAACTAAACAACTTAGCAGTAAAAGAAATACACAGTGGCTCAGACTCAGAGCAACTTTTAAAATGTCTAAAAGAGCCCCAAAATTTGTCTTCAATGCATGCTAACTATCAGAGTGCTATCTCAATATTTTACAGAAATATTTGAAAAGTAGCCTCCAAAATACAGTTTAAAGTTTTTCCCTGTTCATTGCTATATAATCAATAACAGATTTCAAACAAACATTTGTTTGCATCATTAGCAAGCTCAATTTGCTTAATATTTCTGTACTATTCATTGGTTGGTATTTTGTTTAACAGGGTTCGTAAATAACAGGGTATGAATTTATTTATTTTTATTTATTTATTTATGCCTGCATGTCTCACAATAAACAATTTCGTACATACAGATAAACTGTCATAACATCGAGATAGAAACACACAGAGGTCGGCAATATAAGCTAGAAGCTTGAAGTGATGCCATACCTGAGATTTTACAAGTTTTACATATTCTTAAAACATAGATAAACATCAATTAATACATACAAGAAAAAAGTAATAAAAACAACAAATATAAAACATTATTTACAAGTAGAGAGAAAGATGATAGTTAAGTCTCTACAGTATGTTCTAGAGCAGGAAGAAATGTATCAGGCATGATAGAAAGGTACAGTCCATACTGGAAGAGAAATACGGGAAACAGAGACGGAAAAGAAAAGGTGGGGGAGAGTTGAGAGAGAGGGAGACAGGTGTGAAGATGCCTTAATGTAATTAATTAACAGTGACATGTTATGCCGAATTACACATACAAATCCCGGATACAAATATAGAATACTACAATACATGTTATCGTAGGAATTAACAAACCAACTGATTGAACAAAATATCTTACACAAAGACGTTTGCAATGAGCTTGCGTTTGACTGCATTTTTAAAAGAGTAAATTGTGGGCAAATTACGTGTTTCAATTAACAAAGAATTCCAAACGTCTGGACCAGTGTGTCTCACTGATTTATGTGCCAGTACTGTACGTGGATTAAACAAATGCAAGTTTGCTGCTTGTCTTGTCGAATAAGAGTGAATTGCATTGTTTTTCAAAAACATAGAAGTGAACGAGGCAGGCAAAATGCTATTATTATAACGATACATGAATAAAGAGGTTTGAAGAAAATTAATTTCACCGACTTTAAGAGATTTAAATCTAACAAACAATGGATCTGTGTGCTCACGATTTCATAATGAATTTAAGAAGTTGTTAAGGAATACAGGAGTACGTCAAATATTAGAACACATATAATTTATCTTATAAATTTTGTAACTCTGTAAATATTGTGTGAAACTTGTATTCTGAAATAAAGTAAAAGAAACAGCAATTAAATGTTCATAACGAAACACCAGAATAGTTATATGTGGCAGATACCTGGTATAATACCAAGTATCAACTTCTTCAGAATAAGGCTGTTAAAACAGTATGACCTAAGGCTAAAAGGCTATTTTATAACAATACTATCACATTTAATTGTTGTTTTATGTGATCAAAGCTTTCTTGTGTTTTTCTTCAAAACTTTTTTACAAATTCTCTTAACAAGGTCAGTGTGATTTTCTTCTTTTCTTTCTCTTGTTTGTATTGTATGTACAGATCTGTTTTTAAGTTTTCCTTCTTTTTTTTTTCCCTCAACTATTTTACAATGTATTTTTAGTATTCCTTTTTGCTTGTTTTGTTTCCTTATCTGTCCTTACAATTGACATTGAGGATAGAACTTCCTACCTATCCCTCTCTGACTCGCAGGTCAATGTCAGATAACTCAGATTGTTGGTACAGGTGGGAAACTGATTAACACTCGAACATATATTATAGTATACACGTATGTTACAGAAGGTCTACAGCAAATCACTATGTATACTCGGTATCCAATTTGGGGCGAGACATATCAATTATCATCTTCAAATTTTGCTCAATTTTGGCGTATAAACATCAGATATTTCAAAGTTTTACTATGATCCGCCTAACTGTTTCCCCACTACAGCGCATAATTGCATGGTGTTTTAGCTATTTTTAAGCTCAAATTTGTAACTAAAAGGGCAATTATTTCTATGTTCTATAATTGGTATCATTTACATTCAAGCATTGAATTAGAAATTAAGACATGTCAGTATTTTGTTTGTAGGGGGGGAAGGGGGGGGGGGGGTATCAAATGCATTTTAACGCATTCAGGACTGGTCCCGAAAATACTCTGGCTAGGGTATATATGGAGAATACATGTTATAGCAAAATCAATCCGTCCTGAACGGGTTAAGATCTTTTCAATTACTTTGACAGTTGACCCTGTGGATCAAATCATTTTCACTGAAATAGGTCCCAAATTGTACCCTGATAATGCATGACAGTTAATGAAAATTAAAGAGAATTCAATTATGAAGATGTGTACATTCAAATTTATTGTGGACATATTCCTCAATTCATTCATCCTTTTTTTTAAACAAATGTACAGTGTTTGTCAGTAAGTGAAGTAAACAAACAAGCAAAGAATTCAATGACAAAGATATCAATCTAATTCAATTCAGTGACCATTGTAAACAGGTCTACAACTGGAATCAATATCCCTTTAATTCACAAATTTCATTTTTGAAAGGCATTCAGATACGTTGATCGGTTATATTGTGGTCAAATGCTTACTGGGAATTGCTTTGTGATAAAGTTACTTAGCCATTTGGCTGTATAAAAAACATCACTTATTTTTTTCAACACAAATGGATGAACTGAAAATCACCAACCAGTTTCTGAAACTGTAATATGTTTTATAGACATGTCATACTTGCCAACATTTGAATTTTGGAAAGAGGGACAAAATTGGCCGGGGGTCCAAAGTCGCAGCATAATTGCACAAGTGTGCGGGAAGTGCACATTGCAAGCACAAAGTCCATTGCGACAGGGGTCGCCTTGACGTTTTTGAGTATTAAATGCATTCTCGACCCATTTTTCGTAATTCTTCCAAAATTACTAGGGAAGATTTGGTCAGATTTACGTTTAAATGTTGTCTCTATACATTTAATAAAGTAAAGTAAAGTTTTAAAAAAATAATAATAAATAAATAAATATATATATATATATATATTTTTTTTTTTTAAACTTCAAAATCGGGACGTCCCGATTTTACACTTCTAAGAAATTCAAAAAACGGGACAATTCCGATAAAAACGGGACAGTTGGCAAGTATGACACATACATGCAGGTATGCGATATAACAGTACTTAGGTCTCCCAGACTCCCACGATATACTGTCGGCCATTACGGTTCTGATTAGAGCTCATCCCAATTGATGCAAAAACCCTTCATGTAGTAAAAGCAATTGCCGTTTTCTATGCATACGGCCCACTAACTCACAATCGCTCTGTCACTGTGGGAGAGAGAATGAATGATTAAAGGGGGGGGGGGAGGGGGGGGGGGGGTTGATGGATGGGAGAGACTGGTGAAAAAGGGGCATTGAAAGTGTGTAACTAGTACAGTTAGCAGTATGCATCCTACATTATCTCACCTCATATCTCTCTCCTAACCCGTTCATTCACGGAAATCATTGAAATCTATTTTGGGGGATAAACTTTACAAGATTGCCTGCAATGAAAATAGCGCTCTAAAATCGTCTTGCATAGAACTCTATGCAACTTTATCATGTTTATGGGGGCTCTTTTTTACATTACTGGGAGCCCCCAAGGAAGTGTTTTTAGTTTGTTTGCTTAATCCCCATAGACTTTGTACATTATAGCTAACCAGGTTGCCATTAAATAGCAAGGGGTTAATTGTGGGGTTAATTCAGGATGTGAATCTACAACTGAGCAGACTGGGTAATGAACAGGTTGATTTGTTGTTTTTAATTATGAAAATTTCCCTTAAAAATTGCCCTTGCCATCTTCTCATCATACATACTGTACGGTATGCATGCATAGAATAGTATATTTCTTTGATTGAATACACAACATATTGACCACAAACCCAGTCAAGTGCTGAATCTGTTCATGAGTGGTTTCCAATTCTGCATGAAAACCCCCTCTTATCCTTCCTGCAAGTGGTCTGGCTTGATAGGCCATCTGTTTACAGTACCCGACAGCGTGTTCACACACAAACATTTTCATCCCTTAATCATGACTAAAGAATCATGACTAACGATACGACGTATCGTTAGTCATGATTAAACCAAACTAACTCTTACGTTCACACACAAAGCCAATATTCCACAACAGCTGGCTTCCAGGTGCACCGAACATCGTATAAGTGCGCAGTTTGCTACTGCGCAGTGTGTTGTCCTGTTCGCGCGAACGTTCACGTTAAGCCACGCCCAGTTAGTTAGAGTCGTATAGCTAATCATCATTAAAGCGAGCGACCGTCGTTCACACACGAACAGAGCGTGATTCTATAGTCAGCTCTCGTACGAAACGACGATAAAACCCGTGTTTCGTTAGTCATGACTAACGATACGTCGTTTCGTTAATCAGCGTTCAACTTCAGACACACAAATTTCATCGTATAGCTAATCAGCAGCTGATTCTATAGTCAGCTGCTGATTATTTAGTCATGATTAAGGGATGAAATTTTTGTGTGTGAACACGGGGTCAGTTACTGTGAAGATTTACAGGTACACTGGTCTCCGTGTTTCACAAAAAATAAGGTTCAACTTAAAATCTAAGTTGGACTTTTGGTAGACCATTTGTAGCCTCAGCTAATAAAAACTTATATTTATAATCAAAGGTGAAAATTGAATCAAGAACTTGCAATCTCCTTGATAATGTTTTCAAAGAAAATATATCAAATTTATGATTTTTTGTTTAATAGTTGTTTGTGTTTTAAAACTATTTATATATCATTTGTTCCAAATGGCTTTCCATACCTAAGTCATAATTAGAGTTTAAGTTCAACTGAAGTTTAACTTCAATCTTTGTAAACCACCCCCTGGATTGGTCCCAAAATACATGAGCTGAAGTCTATGGTGAATGAATGTATGGTACAACAAAGTTAATTCATCATCAATCTAAAGAATTATGTACCCATTTAAGAGTACCAATTACATTTAAGTGGAGAACATTTCCTTACGAAAAATAGGAAATGTTTGGACACATCCTACCCATTTACCCAAACTGATTACATTTTAGTAGCTCAGAACATTTCCTTATGAAATAAAATATAGGAAATGTTTGGTTACATCCCACCCATTTAACAGGAGCACCCAGGGTTGAAAAACACTGCATATTTTGTAATCAACAACCTTCCTTTGACTTTCACACATTCTGTATTCTGACCTCCCAGGATAGATCTGTTCAAAATACTTCAGTAGATAAGGTTTAGGTTACTACTAGATGTGTCATTTTGTTTCTTGTTCTAACTTTCTACTCCCCATATGGCATTTCTTGAGGTACGTGTACATGTAACTAAAGTATGTTAATTACTTTGTTTGCACTCCCTTAGAAACATTTTCAATTTGTATTTGACGAATTGGTAATTATTCACACAGATGGGTTTCCAATTCATATTTTGGGGGTAATTATTAACACAGATGGTGAAACTGGTCAGTATTACAAAATTATAAAATATGGTATGAAAAACTATGGATGTACATTTGTACCTGTAGTTAACATCCTACCATTACTGCCACTATGGAATATATACCAGCCTTTTCCTGGTCATAAATTACACCTACTTCGTGCAAATCGTTTAATAATTGAGACCGGCTCCCAGAGAATGGGTGTAAAGTCGGGATGGGTCTTTAGTACATAGAGCCTCAAAATCATAGAATATTGTCTTTGGCTGAAATTTTTGACTTCATGGGATTTGATACTTATATGTTTCATCTACATTCTCTGAAAATTTCAGGTCCTTATTCAAATTTTGTATGCCGTAAATAATGATTTTTCTAAGCAACCTTCATTTCGGTTTGGACCAGAAACTCAGTAAATCCGCGCTGGCTGATCATGATCGATTGTGAAATGAACGCGCCAGCCGTACCGCCGCGGCGAGCTGCAAGAAGAAAGCATTGTAGCTGTACAGTGATTGGTCAGACTAACCTGAATAGAGTTGTATTGTCCGTGTGTAGTACATTTCCGGGAAGCGTGCGCAGCATTTAACTTACTGTATAGTAAACGAGTGGTTGGTTTGTTTATAATTCTATGGGTACCGCATTGAATCGCGCTGGGCATGCCGCAAGTGTGCAGTGTGCGTGTGCAGCGTACCATATCATACGGTATCAAACTGCGCTTTTCTTTTGTCTACCGGTGGTACAGCGGCGGTACGGGGAATATGATGCGGTGGTTTATGGCGGTAGGTACATACAAATACACCGCGGTTGTAATACATGCACATCAAAGGGCAGCACATGGGCTAGTTTGTTGATCAACTGAGACTTAGGGCTGAGGCTTTGTACAATTACGTAATACCGGCAAAATCGTTGCTGATTGGCCGATGAATAACAGTATAACTGCGCATGCATTATTTTGTTTGCTGATCGATAACGAAAAGCGGAAAGGTGAAAGCGAACCGTTCAACTTCTCGCTCGGTGTGTGAGAATGCTTTTCTGAATGGATGCAAAACTTTAGAAGCGATTTTCTCCGTTGTTTGACAAATCACGGGGCTCTGGTCCATGTTATTAATTTGCGTTTTTCTAGCCTTCAAGAAACTCATACTTATCAAGTTGTATATCATTTTAAAGCTGAAATCCTAGAGAATTCAAAACACTAAAAATCTCAATTTTGATATTCCCGATGAATTACCCAAAGTGACAGAGCTGGTCACAATTATGGTCTTTAATAATCATTTAATTGTCACTATCAATTCATACGTTTTATTATCACACCTGTGACCTCATCTAAATTTGTATAATTTGAATCATGTTCATTATCTACAAAATGTTCCCTGTTGTTGATTACTGAAAAACAACTTCCTCAAAATATTGACAACTGACTTCTGAATATGAATAAAATGTGCCAACAGTAGCAACAAAAAGTGCCAAGGTACCATAATTAATCCCATTCTTCCGGGTTCCCGTTTATACACCTGGGTAGAGAGCAGCAATAGTGGATTAATTGTCTTGCTGAAGGACAAACACAATGGGCATACACCGGTTTTGAACTCCTGAGTCCTGATCCCACTGATTTCACAGCGTGCGCTCTACCAATGTTGCCACACCACAAATAGGTATTGGGTTATAGGCTCACCGGACAAGAGGCCTTCATGGGTGGGACACATATTAACCAGACCAATTATAAGCTGTCTTTGAGCTATATTATGCATAATTTAATTTACATGTTGGAGAGGGATTACTGTCATACTATAGATCAGGAAATCAGGAAATTTGCTAGACCAATTAATCTGTCTAGAGCTGTAATTTTTATTTTGTTTAATCATACCCGCTAAGGATGAAATGTATCATTATGGATTAAAGAAGAGGAGCTTACATACAGCTTTAGTGGATCTATTTCGTTTTCTAAACTTATATTTAACAACAAGAAACATACAGCAACCCTCGAAATTAACTTTTTTTTGTTGGTGGCCCGGTCGGGCCAGTAGAATTAGTATTTTTCCAAATTTGTTGGCCCGAAACCAAAATCTACTGGCCCGAAAAAATGAAAAACAAAAGTAATATTAATACAATAACCATATTAATAGTTTCAGGCCTACTAGGCAATACTTTTTTAATTCCCCTTTGTTTCATTGTAAGATGAATTAAATAAACATGAATTAGGATGAATGTGTGCGTTTCATGTCTTTTTATTCATTGTCTTGAACATCAGCAAATCACAGCGCTACACACGAGTAACAATTACACTTCAACTTTGGATTGCTTAAATACCACTAGTCTAGCACTCATCAACATACATTTTCTCACGTAAAAAATGAGTGGTTAGTACAAAAATTGCACATTTATTGGGTAGTTGTATGAATATTCATGAGTAGCATATCATATTTATGATGCTCATTAGATATGCAAAATATGCAAATAACTGAAATTACTTTTTAATATGAAATTTTTGTTTACAACTGGTTAGAAAATGAGTATGGCTGCTCAAGAATGTATGAGTATTCATCAGCAGCAGTATTACTATTACTTGCTCAATTTACTTGAAACTTTTTAACTAACTAATATTTTGTATGTGAGAAAAGGGTATAACTTGCTGAATGCTACATTTAAAAGCAAGCTCTTGTCATGCCATAGACAAATCTAAACATGACTACTGGGTATCTTTTTTTTTTTTTTTTTTTTTTTTTTTGCTGGCCCAGTCGGGCCACCAAATATTTTTTTTACTGGCCCGGCGGCAATTTTTAGTGGCCCCGGGCCATCGGGCCTATGCTAATTTCGAGGGTTGCATACAGTCTAGATCTTTCTACCCTTGACTTATAGTCTTCAGATATGAAGTGGTCGGTTGTTATCTTATCTCATTAAGGACAGGAACTATGGGCATCAAGCATGACTGACCACAGACCAGTCATGACAAAGCCGGCCTCAGCCCTGGGTATTAAATTAATCCAATTCAACGTTTATTGCCATGTTATCAATTTAGTGGAAGATTTGGTAAATTGCCACTTGGTCTACAACCATTTAGTCTATTCCCATTTGGTCTACTAGAAAAGTATGAATCTGGTGGCTTAATTATGATTATGGATTATGATTAGGGTTATGGTTGTGGGTTAGGGTTAGGGTTAGGGTAAGGGTTAGGGTTAGGGTTTTGGAGGCATCAGGTAGTAGACCAAATGGGAAGTAGACCAACTGAGATTAGACTAAGTGAACATAAACCGAAGATTTAGGGGATAGGTTTAGGTTTAGGTTTAGGTTTAGGATTACTTGCTGTTTTATGAAATATTAATAGCAGACATTTTAGTTGCCAGCTCAAACATCATGGTGCCAACAGTATTCAATCAATGTCTGATCACCAACATACAAAACACAAACACAAACAACAACATCAATTACTTTGGTAGAACTCTCCTGGTCAGTCAGTTTGACCTGAAGATTAAAGCCAAAAAGGGATCTATTAACTTTGTCAAATTCAACCAAACCATATTTGAAACATCCAAATTGTTCTTGTATCTTAAAGGGATCTAGTAACTTTGTTGACATGTGCAAAAAGTGATGAATGGTTGATGCAATGTATATAACTATTATTGTTATCTCATATATCCACAGGGTATTGTGTGAAAATTTCAAGTCAAATGGACATTGCATGGCCAAGTAATGAGCGAAAATGCAAAGTGATATTCAAAAACTCACTGCACTCACTTTGTACACAGAAGAAAAACTCGCCCGGAGTTTTTCTTATCTGAATACTTCGATCGTACATATCTTTGTAACGAAAGAGAAATTTGAAAAACCGAAACCTGTCCCATGATTTTATTGTTAGTACGAATACAACAAGGTATGAGGGAACCGCTAGAATGAAAAATTTATTTTGAGGATTTGGACAATGTTACTAAGTCCCTCAATGTTTATAGCGCTATTCATTTGAGTAGCATACCGCTATATACACTATTATTACTCTGGTCAACAGATACACACTGCAATCATTCTTGCAAACAAAAGCTGAATCTGGTAGCCCCAAACAAAAAACCCTTAAAAAAAAAAATGTTTTGGTTGCCCATTCAGGCCAGTACAATTAAGCAATGAATTTTGGTGGCCCAAAGTTATTTTTTCTTGTGCCAGCGGGCCTGAGCTAATTTCAAGCACTGACTAAGTAATTATTCCCTTTAACTCATTGCCTCCAGGGGGAAACCTGGTGGACCCTAGCTGTATTAACTCTAGATGGGGATTACAACAAATCTAGTAGGGAACCGATTTAAACACCTACTTGTAAGTAAAGATGACCTACCTGAGAATGCGGCTGTAGAATTTGTGGGGAATGCCCGTCATGACTCCTGCCCCATCTCCTGTGCCATCATCGCCCCCCTTGGCACCACGGTGCTTCATGCGACACAGGATGGTGCTGGCATCTTGCACAAGCTGTCCGGGGGGAACAATACAAAATGTATAAATACTTTTAAGGTGTCATGTACCTACTTCAGCTTTATTAAGTTACCTACAATGGTACATCAAATATATACAAAGGAGATTCCAAGGATGGAACACCTTCACTAATTTCTAGGCAACAGTGGTAAACACGGATGTCCATAATTAAAATGCAAAATAATTCTCTGAACCCCTAGTGAATGAAATGTCTTGGTTGTTTTACTTCTTTGATTATTACACATTGATTTTCTCAATGGTCTCACTCGCAGCGTCCTAAAACAAAAACTACACGACCAAAATTACTGTTCTTGGTATCGTTTTTTATTGGAAAAGACACCCTATCCGATGGACATAAACATGTTGGTACTTTATTTCGGGAAGTGCCCCGTTCCGTTTTTTTTTTTGGCCACCCTGTATAACTAAACCAGCATGGTACATAAGTCCATTGCAATGAATATGTGACGTACATGTTAGAACAAAGAGTCTGTTTACCTACATGAAAGATCTAGATTACACAAGACCAAGGCAAATAGCTAAGGACACGCTATTTTACATGTTGATCTATTATCAGTAAGTCCAGGGCAAATGGGAAAAAGCCAAATATATATTTTGTTCATGAACAAATAAATTTGTGCCAATCTGTACCAGTACATGTATATTTGTTTATTTTATTACTTTTGTATTTATTTAGACAAATACTTTTTTACTGAAGGTTGTTACATGTTTACCATTGGAGTCAGAGAGATATTTACAAGTGTGTTATAAATGGGCAATTCCGGATGAGAGAGGCCAAAAATGGAAAATTTAAAAGTTTATGAAATACAATTTCAAAGCATGTTTTTGGTGGACAACGTCCTATATATTAGTGAATAGAAGACCGTTTGTGAATAACTTAATCTGTTTTTCTGAAAGCAGTGTTTGAACTTTTTGGGTTTTCTAGGCTTCAGAATTGAAAAAATGACTAAATTCAATACCAAATCAAAAAATCATTGATCCCTGAACTTATTCCTTTGTATACTTTGCAGTTATACTAGTATATGGATAATCTTCTTATTTTGTAAAGCACTTGTTCCAACCGGAACCAATATTTGCTGGACAGAATGACCAAATCTACTCCAATTTGTATGTAATTCCGTTACCGAAATTCCAAGAAAGTTTTTTTAAAGAACTTTAATATTGATGAATTATTCTGTAATTGTATATCCAATGCTAAAATATGTGTCCTTGAAATCCCAAACACCCAATTCTTTAATATCTTCACCCATTTCTATGAAAACATCGGTAACGGAATTACATGGTAACGGAATTACACCGGTAACGGAATTACATCGGTAGGGGACGCAACATTAATTCGACTTCAAAGTGGGTAGGAAGTTTTTGAAAGAAAGGAACTCCACCTGCTATACAGGGGGGGGAAACAAAATCCAACTTCTGATGAGTAAAAAACAAATTATGAATATAAAGGAAGATATCAAATGAGATAGATCCTCTCTTATGACCTTCTGTTCTTTTGCCATAAAAATAGTTGAGAAACAATCTATTAAACATATGTCAGGCATAGTTTTCACAAAGTATAATAAACAAACAAAATCTTGCAGTCTTTGGCAAGAAAATAAAAAATAGATCACCCAACCCCAACACCCTCCCCTTGTTGAAGTCTAAGACTGCAGGTAGTATTGAGGAAGATAGTGTCCAAGATAACAGCAAGAACACTCAGAACAGAGGAAAAAGCAACAACACAGTCTATATTAGCAATGTCATCAGCAGCGGCATGGAGGACCTCAAATTGAAATGGGTGGTAGTTCAACACTGCAAAGAAAACAATGCCAAAAAATTAATTGGCCAAATGATAGAAGCTGTGGATAGTATTAAACATCACTGTCAAATTATTGAAGCAAACAGTACCAGAGAAGTATGGTTGGCCACATAGTAGATGACTTTGGCTTGAAATCTCATTAGTTGCTCAACTTGAGATTGGTCTAAATTCTAAAAAGACCAAGATTACCAGTACCACTTTGCGCCAGCAGGAGTATTGAGTATAAAGTTTCATCTCATTATATATCTAGTCAATCCCTTGCTTCTGCTTAAAAGCATTAAGACAATGGGCCCTTTGAAATTCTGTCAATATTATAAGAGGTCACCTGCAAATGTCCAGGATGATCCAGACACAATTGGGCTGATGACAGACTATACTTCGGCTATATTTCAAAGGGCCCATTGCCCCGTTGCCTAATATCAGAACTCAAGGGATTGACTAGATAATGAAAGGAAACCATTCAAATATTATAGCACCATACAGGAACTACACAATAGGTCTACTGGTGAATATTGTTACCGGTAGGTTTTGTCTTTTTAAGCCAAGCTCAAGTTGAGCTACTGATTTGAGAATTCGGGCCAATTACATTATTCACAGGTCTTATGTAAAAGAGCCACAAACAGACAGAATAGATATATACTCTCCTTCATATAAATGCATGTATCATGCTAACTTATTCACTGGCTTTAAAATGTAGTTTGCCAGTATTATTGCTGATGAATTAAAGTTCAGACAATAAGATTGAACTCTATCCTTGCTGGCCATTTGACTTGTCAGTATTGTAACATACTTTGTTAGTACAATTTATAAATAAGTTTAGGATTTTTAAAACTTGAACATCTTTAATATCAAGTTGTACACATTGTGCATTACATAATATACTACAAACAATTAATTGTATCCCTGATACATGTATCAACTGATCTCTGACTATAAATTAATGTTCTTGTACATGCTTCTAACAATTTATTATGTCCAAATTGCATCAAGTATGTGTACATGATCAAAAAAGTGTCTTGGTAGTATTCTTCAGTAGTAGTGATTTTGATCAGATGGATGAGTTTAATTTAGAACAATTTAGTAGATGGCATACAGGTAGACATTATTTACAGGTCTAATAGCATATCATAGATACCCTCAATGAGCCACAAATGGACAGAAGAGATACACTTTCCTTCATATAATTACTCATAACATACTAATTAGTTTCCTGGCTTTTAACTTCCCAGAATTATTGGTATTAACATTCAGACAATAGGATTGAACCCTATCCGTGCTGGCCATTAAAGGGTACCACCACCCACAAATAATATTCTTATTATAGAAAGGTAACATCTTTAGTATTCCATTCCTTCAACAAGCTCACAAAAATATGTTTTCAGAAAAAAATATATAATTGGAAAAAGCATCACCATTCTCAACCATGCTTTCATGCGGTCTGAATTGCGAAGACTATATGCGTGCAGAGCCAGAGCGCTCTGTGCAGAGCGAACGAATCATCCGGGATTATATTGACGTACGCGTGAAAGCATTAGCGCACTCGCAAATGCTTGGCCCGTATGGAACCAGGAAATAGCAGTGGTTCCGTAAGTGGTGGAAATTAATTGATTTGTTTATGAATTACACAACCCTTTGCAAAATGTCGGGTATCTATTTGATATCACAAAACGGTACCAAAACATATAATAATGTGTTGTCCTTTGCCTGGTGGTCCCCTTTAAACTTACCAGCATGGTTACATACTTTGTTAGTACATGTCCAATGTATAAGTCTTCCCAGGGTTTTCTGAATTCTAATATCAAGTTGTACACATTGTGTATTGCATGATATACTTCAAGCAATTCATGTTACCCTTGATACATGCATCATTTGACATCTGACTTTGATTTATTGTTCTGCTAAGCACTTGCTTCCCAATCTGTTTTGTCCAAATTGCATAATATAAGGAAGTGTACCTGATCAAAAAAGTGTTTTTGTAGTATATGTGTATGAAATACTTTGGTAGAAGTGATATTTATCCAATGGATACGTATAGTTTAGAAGAATTTGTGGATAATTGACAAAGCAGTGTTACTAGTGTAATTCCGTTACCATGTTCATTAGATAGCTTTCTAGTATAAATAGAGAAAAATGTGACCATTGATTTGAGCCAGGACTGCAGAGTTTGATAACAAGGACTATGTAAACGAAGACTGACTTGAATTTTGCAAATACAAATAGTTATTTTTTTTAGAAATTTCACACTGCGTTACCAAATTAACAAATTAAGCAGGCGTATTCATATATTACTTCATAATTTGGCATTAAAGTATCTTGCATTTTCGTTTTTATAAATGTTTGAACATAAAAATAACATTTTAAAGGGATTTTAGCTTATCTGGTATTCAAAAAATTAAACTTTTAAAGGTAAATTTCAGAAGGCGTAATTCCGTTACCATTTATGTAATTCCGTTACCGCTGCCTTTTTTTGGAAACATGGTCAGTTACGACCAAACAAGATGAACATAAAGGAAAAAATTAATGTTATCATGAAGTTGACACCCATAGCAATGAATTTTAAAATAAATCTACACAAAATGTCTTTTAAATTTCAGAGGAATTCATGTAAAAGTTGAAGGTGGGAAAAAAGGCCCATTCTCTGCCGTAATTCCGTTACCGACGTATCATACGTGCTAGCACTTTCCTCATGTATGAAATTTCCATATTTTTGTTTCTATATGACAACAGGTATATCTCCAGAACTTATTAAAGTGTTGATAAGCCTTTAGGTCATAGGACTAATCCATATTATGAAAAAGAATGAGCAAAATTTCTCTGAATTGTAATTCCGTTACCACGGAATTGCCCAAATGTGACACAATATAATCAGATAATTCTGTCATTGAGATCAACAAAGTGATTTGAATCAGCTTTCTTTTTATGACATAGTGCAACAAACTATTACCTCCCATTTTCATGCTTGAGAGAATTTTCTTTTGAGGCAAATTTTGTTTTTTCAAAAATAGAGATAAATTCATAATTCACGTACATTGTATTCAAATTCTGAAATCCAATGCCGGCGGTATCTTGTAAACAAAGTATTGCGCACTTTAGATACTAAACAACTACAATGCTTTATTAGCCATGCATACTCTACGAACCAATGAACTGTACATGCATGCATATAAAGCGTGAAGTTAATCGTACACTTTGACATAGACATAAATAATGGTCAGAGATGAAATAATTATAGGAGAATAATTGTTCTAAAAAGTGACTGATTTGTCTTTTCAAGTTGTTATTGTCATCTAGTCAAACACACAGTCACACACCTACAAAATATGTTGGCAAGTTTGAATCTAATTTATAGTTCATATTTTCCAGGGCCAGCCTTTTATACGGATTTCATCTTCCGGCCGTTATTAGAATTTAGTAGGAATAATGTACTTTTGTGTACACTACTTATAGTTATAACATCATTTCTTTTAGTCTTTGTTTAAACTGTATTTGTTGGTATTTATCCCGTTCCAGTTTTTATCCCGTATCATACTGAGTCAGTGACTCAGGGAAAGAATTACTTTTTAATTTTAAGGGGCTACTTTTTCAAACTGATGGATATCACAAAATATTTCACATGGTAATTTTAGAGGCTACCTACTGATTTCAGGGGGTTATTTTGAAAATCAGGGGGCAAAATTGCCCTGAGCCCTGTGTATTCCCTATACCCTGTTGAGTGTTCAATATAAACTTGAAATGAAATTGAATGAAATTACTCACTTTACTTGACTTGTTGCCCTTAATGTTGACAATGAAACCAACTCCACACGCTCCCTTCTCATTGTCTGGGTTGTAGAGACCTTGCTTCAGGGGCAAGCCTGTCTGGATGTCTAGCTCTGGCAATGCTGCCATTGCAAGACAGTCTCGATGGATTCTGGGGATGAACAATTATTTGAATTACAACATTAAAATTCATAATAATTGCAAAAGAAGTGAATGATTAATAGTGAAGCCAACTACACAGTAGCCCAATTCATTGGCTCCCTTTTCATTGGTTGGGTTGTAGTTGTAGAGACCCTGCTTCAGGGGCAAGCCTGTCTGGATGTCTAGCTCTAGTCTATAGATTCTGGGGATGAGAAATGTATTTGAAATTTTGAATTACAATCAACATCAAAATACATGATAAAATGTAGAAGTGAATGATGATTACAAATGGAGCTACCCCTCAATTGGCATCATCACAATTGGTTGTAGAGACCCTGTTTAAGCCTGTCTGGATGTATAGCTCTGGCAATGCTTCCATTGCAATTTATATATTGCAAGAAAGGGTGCAGATTGTGTGGGATGAGAATGAATTTGAATTACTAGTATTACAATTAAATGGATGAACAAAAGTTTTAAGATTGCCATGCGTGGGGATGTACAAGTAGAGGGTGGCTGTACATTCAACTACTAGGTGTATTTTGCCATGTGATGACATAAACGGTACCCTGGGGTACCAGACGAAAATCCGCCATTTTGTTTAATTATTTATTTAATTTTTAGGGCTGTACTGTGGGTATAGCATGCATACAATCGCGCGCTGCACTGCATGCACAACGCAATACGGTTGTACTTTGAGTGGACACAAGATGGCGCAACACAACGCGGGATACCGGGGTACAACGGTACCCCGGGGTACTGCGTGTGTCATCATGTGTGGATTGCGTCGACATGATGGCAACTCGTTTCTGATTTATGAATCAGAACCACCTTAAATTAAAAGATATAAAGGACAAACTTTTCACACCAATGTGTTCGGATGCCAGAGTTGCCAACTCTCACGCATTGAGTGTGAGACAAAAGCATTTATTATTTAACACATTTCTCACGCTCTCCCACTAATCTTTGAATATCTCTGTGAGTGTACGTCCAGGCCTAATTTTAAGCTTCAAGCGACAAAAAGTTATTATCAACATCATCATGTCTCGCGATTCACCGCCGTCATCATCATCACATTAGCGACATATTCCACGATCATCATCTTCATCAAGGACAAGGTTCATCATCAATGACATCATCATCATCATCACCACCATCACTGCATCACCATCACCACTATCATCATCATTATCACCATCACCATCACCACCACCACCATCATCATCATCATCATCATCATCATCATCATCACCAGTCCACCACCACCACCACCATCATCATCATCATCATCATCATCATCATCATCATCATCATCATCATCATCATCATCATCATCATCATCATCATCATCATCATCATCAGCATCAGCATCATCATCATCATCATCATCATCATCATCATCATCATCATCATCATCATCATCATCATCAGACATCAATCATCATCATCGACTTAAGTTAGACTATTCCTACATCATCATGTAGTTCATTCTTACGGGCTTGGTCTTCAGACGTTCAGTCGAGCAATGGCAATAGTTGACTGATTTGTTGAATGGGCGCCTGGCCTGGCAATGCCAATGGCAATGGCAATGGCAAATGGTAAGGTGGCAGTGGTTGCTCAGCTCAGCTAGTTCACTCTGCACCTTGTCTCGGTACCTATTTTGTAATTGTTTACAGTTTAGATTTTGTCGATCCGTCAGTCACGTGCAAGTGTATCCACGAATGAAGTGCAATCGATCAGATCATCCCAGGGCCAGGCCAAATCAAGACCACTTTCACTTTGCAGTTGCACAACGTGTCAACGTCCCACAAAACTCCCCTCTACCTCACAAGTCAATCAAAAAGAGACAAAGGTTGAGAGGAGATTTAGTCAACACTCAAGACCAATTAATTAGTCAGATGATTTAGTTATGGATGATCAAACTACACATCTGTCTCAGAATTCTGACTAAGTACAGCACATAGCCATGCATAAAGCGCATGCCTTCCAGCATAACATGCATGCAGCTAAATAAATGCAAACGTAAACACGGCGGAAATTTCCCCTAGCGGCCGCGCACTCCTATACGATTTGTACACTACAAAGCTGCATACACGCGCGCGGCCGCTGACGAACGGCGCGGAGGCGCAGCTCAGCTGCTGGCCCTCGATATCGTAACGGTACGGGGTCACAACAGATCGGTGGGTCACACGGCAGTGTTGGAGTCATACTTCTATGGTCACAACAACGTGGGTCACAAAACGGGGCGCTGAAGCGTACGCGACATGCACAGTAGACATAACAATAACAGACTCTTAGATTTATTTCAAAATAAGTATTGATCAACAGTCGTACAATTTTACTTATATAAAGGACACTTTCACACAAAATGATTTTACCTAATATTAATTTTAGTTTTAGATAATAATTTTAAATTGAATTTTACCTCGTAGTGTTTGTTTATCTGTATTATAAGAAAGATTTACATAACAACGTTAATATTGTAGTTGACTTGAAATGATCCTAAGCCGTGAGAATCTTACACAATCAAAACATTGGCGGTAAGTTCATTCACACAAAAGATCACGCTCATGCGGAGTGTTGTCCTTCAACTAGCGAATCACAGGCCGCGCTCGCTAAAAGTTATGCCGTATTTAGAAATGCATTTACCAAATATAGCTATGGGCGGTCCTACACTGTCCAATCAAGTGGTAGAATTTCCAGGCAGTCCACATGGACATGATTTGTGCGGTAAATTTGCGTGATCGGTGCGGCGTGTTTTTCTCATAGATCGTAGAGATTTTTTCCCGAACAAATTTTTAGACATTACTAGGCCGGGTTCATGGAAAGCTGGAAATTTATGAAGTTTACAGTATTCTTTTGTTTCTTTATTCTTAGTTTCATATCGTTTTAAATGTTTTCTTCATTAATTTCATCACAAATTTTTGACAGTTTGCCCCATGTTGGAGGAGATTTATTTAGGCCTTTATATTTATATGCTAAGATTATTATTATACATTTATAATCATTGTAATACCAAATCTCTGATTTATAGTAATCAACATTATAACTTTCAAGAAATATTATGACTTAAAAAAAAATAACTAAGCAATTGCAAATATAAATTGAATACAACTAATAGTTGATAATCGAAACATAAATTTAATACAACTAATTGATAATCGAAACATATATATTTATAGGCCCAAAATTATTATTCGCCAGCGGCGAAATTGTAATGTTCGGGGCAGAATTAACGAGGGTGACTCGACTAGAGGTATGAAGAAGGTGTGTCAGGGGAGGGAACGGACAGGGTGGACGTGGGTGTGTCGCGGGAGGGGCAGGGGAACAGGGAAGGGGCACTGCGTCTGGCCGGCTGCTTGTGATGATAATTATATCAAAGTACAAAACTGTGAGCCAGCAGTAATAACTTCCATGATGAAACAAAATGTTGATAATGTGGTATGAGAAGAAATATGCACACATTGATGACACGCTCAACCCTCAATATAATGAGCAAAAAAACAACATTATATTCAATGTCAGCCTGATATCAAGGCCATTATCTTTTCCTCATACGGAAAATTCCATGTAGCGGCCTAAACGTGTACAGCATGATCAGTGCAGTGGCGTATACGGTATTATAGCGCTTTAAAAGTTTACGTACACATGAGCTATCAAATCAAGGGCTATACCATAGAGTTACCTATATATTACTCTATGGGCTATACTCACTAAGGGGGGGGGGGGGGGGGGGGGGGGAGCTTGTAGTTGGGAAACTTGCCCCCGTGACCATAAAGTATACCAGCCCCCCTCCCCCCCCCCCCCCCCCTAGCCGCGCCCCTCGTCGATCCATCTGTTCAGAGGCGTAGCGTGGTCAGGCCATAGAGTTATATACTAATTTTCTTTAGTATATAACTCTATGGGTCAGGCTGATTTTTTTTTTTTTGGGGGGGGGGGGGGGCACGTTAATTATGGCTGGCACACTCGGTGGCTTCTTCGTTTTTGTTTGTGCATTTCTTTATTATACTAGTATAGAATGTTTACCCTTCTTTGTTAGTTTTTTTTTATTTTTTTTTTTACTGTGTTGGGGTAATGATTATTGGGGGGCACGTGGCCCCATACCCCCCCCCCCCCCCCGTAGTTACGCCACTGTGTTAGACCGAACTCCAAGTTGCTGTAATTTGCCTTTATGTAAGTTCCGACATGACATTGTCAAGTTATATATTACTGAAGTACTGTATATTAATCAAAATCAATACTATACGTCATGATCGAATCAGTTCCATGACTGCTCTTCTATTACAGTATTTAGATGTGCATTTATCATATTATGTAGTCTCTTTCACAAGTTGCAACAAAAAACATACTATGTATTATTATGTTTTGCACAGTCGATATGAAAGAGTCTATAAATATGCATGCAAATTATGGAATACGACCGAGTTATTTATGTAAACAAAACAGTCTGGGCCTGGGTATAATTACTGATATGAAGATTATCCTTTTGTTTACATTTTGGCACTTCATCAATTGGCATTTTCCAGCCAAGATGCATGGGAGAAACACGTCACTCACATGATGTCCGAGTCACGCAGTGAATTGAACCTATGTGAAGTTGCATGCTGATCGATGTGGTAATAGCGTGTAACTTTTTGTATTTACATTTGTGTACGACATTGACACTTCCCAGCCATGTTACGTGTTATGTTACATAATACAGCAGAGAAACGGCTTTCCTGTTTTTACGGAAAATCTGAAAACATTACAATATTTTGAAACAATGCCACTGAAGTAGAACGGAACCGTTATAAAATATTGACGTCAGCGCTGTACATGGACAGGGGCGTGGTCTGTTTAGTCTACGATATCATACCATCTAATGTGATATTTGTTCTATTTGTGCTCGATTAGAAAGCTCCCATCTCTGACTTGATTCTTTTTCAAAATACAATTTTAATTTAAGACGGTTTGTAATAGTGTGTACAATAATGATAAACAACAGAATATTCAGCTGTTAATTCCGCCCGAATCAAATAGGATATTACTCAATCGGGTTTCCGATGAAGCCTAGGTAAACAATCGCTGCACGGCATGACTGCTTACTACGTTCTGAAGGTGACCTTCTCTACCATGTGGCTGCTCATGAAGATGGTTTTCCGCGCAGCGAACGGGATGCGAGCGCGCGGGGAAAGGTAAAAAGCCGGAGGATGCGATCGTAACACGCAGCTGCAGATATAGATGCAGATTGAACAGGATTTATTCAATATACTTGTGTATATATAAACGACGTGTAAACAAGTTACATACACAGTATAGTATAGTACAACCACTACAACGCGTTACAAAACTCAAAAGTCGATCAAAAACAACTCCAGTCGTTTCGAAATACTATTTTAGTTCCCTTGCTGTAAATTTTGCGCCCAGATTTGAATACAGTACATGTAGTTTCAAACGATACTAGAACTTCAAGAAGATTCTACCGAGTACCGGTACCAAAATCGTTTTCAATAATTGTTATAATTCTTTGTGGCGCGTGCCGTTGATTTCAACCAGTTTTGATATGGCAGATCCCGTTCTCCTCGATATGGTTGCCGACATCGAGTCTTCCCTGATGCAGCCCTTAGCATTTCCTCCGCGCGGAGACCTTGTCGATGATATTGGAGAACTCGACAAATTCTCGCCGGAATGCGGTGATTTTGGACTCGATATTGATGGCAACTTGAACGCCGTGAAGTCGCTCTTTGCCCACCCGCCGTCTTTGTTGAGGAAGTACGGAATTCTCGATGGCAATAATAAACAGACGGATGACTTGATTCTTGGACCACACGAGATGCGAGTGTGTGGTAAGTTTACTAATTGTCCAATATTAATTGCAGAATGCAGGGTGTTCTCAAGTCAAGGTATAGACCTATTAATTGTTAAAGATTAATATTAAAATATAGCCTAATGATAATCGAATGAAATGTATTTGATAATCATGATAATCAATCTCCATAAATGTAATGCATAAACCTGACTCCTGAGTGAATTAATGCCTTTTTTAATAACAACAAATGTATATAAAAATTTAAAATAAAGTTGCATTTTAAATTTTTTTTATGATTATTTTGATGGTAATTGCTATTTTAAAAAAAATCTTTATCGCCCTGCAGGAACTCGTGTTGATGAGCGGATCATGCCTGGCTTCAAGTATCAAGTGCGGATCCTGAGCAAGAAGAGGCACGACCGTTTCCAGTTCGAAGGGAGAGCCCTCTGTCTCAAGCGAGTCGGACAAGGGTACAGCAAGCGTCTTGTCTTCGAGAGTCAGTCTTTCAACGACAACCCAAATTACTTTTGGTCCGACACTCTCCCGAACGGCTACGCCTTCACCATCAACGCCGTCCAACCCGAGGATGAGTTTGTCCTCTGTCAGCAAAATCAAAACTGCCGCCCATTCGGCCACGCCACCGTCATAACGGTCAGCCCCGACCAGATCGAGATCTCGTCAAAGGTCGAAGATGGGAAGAATGTTGTGAAGCGGGTCCTGGTGTCGATGTGCGTCACCGTGCGATACATGTGCGAGCCGCACGGGATGAGGTCGCTCAGACCGAACGAGATCGTCGATGTGATGGGAGTCGCCGTTGTCACGAAGGGGCCAGGTAGATCAAAGGCTGTGACGAGGTGCATCGAAGAAGTGCAGATCCCTGGTCATGGTGAATGTCTACTCTACAGGGAAGAGGATTGAATGAAACCAGCACATAGTTCTTCATAGACCTACTTACCTACCATGCCAAAGACTGCCGCTTACTCCGTCTAATTCCATGGGTCTTATTCATTGTCTTTGATTCAAGCAGCTACCATTGATGCAGTTGTTATTCAAGAGGACTTTGCAGTTGTGAAGAAAGAAGAGTTACTGTAACGTTTTCTGTGGAAGGTTCTCGAAGACTCTAGCTCCAGAAAAGATGGCTATTTTGTCTCATGCTTGGGACGGGTTCAGTCATTGTACTCCTGAATATTTGAAGCAATACTTGAGTCATGACCCGTAGATAAGATCAATAGACATCGTTTTGTTGCATTCTGCCTGTTCGTCGGCTATTGCATAATATATGTGTCTTCTTGGAAAATTAAGTACTAGTATTTACAGACAGGAGATTCCATGTACAAACAAACATTGGTTTAAAGTGTAATGTTGATTCATACGGGTACTATGTAAATATACAGTCTGATCGCACAAAAGACAAACGGTGTACTTATTAGTCTTAGTTGAATTTACATTTCAGTATTATCAATCCTCTGAAGACTGGAACGATATGATCCCAACATTATTTTTATAAAATTATACAAAAATGGCTAATGGAATAGAAATTAAAATTGTTTTATTTGGGCCTTTTTATTCTGCCACAAAGTGGTGAAGGGCATCATTATTTTGTTTCTAAACTTACAATCAGTTAATGCCTACTTGTGCAAGAGCTCTATGAAAATGCACCCTTTTATTTAAATTACATTTTATATTGTTTTTAGTTTTATGACAAAAATTCTGCAAATGCATCAAGCAACAAGTTATTTGCTTTTTTTCTAAGTTCTTATTTTTTATTTTTGCTATAACATGTTCAAGTCAGGTTATTTTTTTCATAAGAAAAGTAATTTGTTAAATTTCTTTTTATTTCTTGCCTATCCAAATTTGTGAAGATTAAAAATAATGTACTCATGATATCAACCAAAAAAATACATTTTTTTTCACGAGGGCGATTTTGAAAATTTTGAGGGAGAAAAACGCCCTCGTGAAATTAGTCACGAGGGCTATTTTGGGGCTCACGGGGGCTCTTTTTTTTTTACATCGTTTTCACTGCTCAAGGGTCTAATAAATGATTATCATGATGTGATCTATCCGATTATGCCATGTCTGGTACGTTTCTGGCGCTTTCCGATCATGCAAAAAGATGTAAAAAAAGAATTTAAAAAAAAAAAAAAAAAAAAAAAACTTTTTTTTTTTTTTTTTTTTTTTTTTTTTTTTCCCGCCCCCGTGCCATGGCTCACGGGGGCGATTCCACAGGTATCGGGGGCGAATCGCCCTTTGCCCCCGTGTATTTTTTTGATTGCATGATATACATGTACCTACATTTGCTTAAATAATTTTTTTTAATGTGCTAACTATGTTTTACTGCTGCATTATTGTGGACATTTTCAATTGTACAAATTCCACCAAACATATGTCTATGTCTGTACAATGTACATTTATTTTGTACTACTTATGATTTTTTGTTCTATAATATATATGATCATTATTAATGATTAATAACTACAATGTACACTATGTGTCCCTCCACTAAGTCCAGTTATTATTTGTTCTTATAAGTGTGCTTTCTCACCGAGAACTGCATTAATTCTCCTTGCCAGTCGCACTTTGCTCAACTCATGTGACCCATTTCCCCCAACACTAATTAAAATAACTTTGCAATACTTCACTTATCAGATTTGTGTATGTTTGAATTCTCCGAACTCGCAGCCTTTCAGTGATGTATAACTTCAATAATAACAACAAAAGGGTTAGAAATATAGCAACAGCATACTGCATCTAGACTGTAGACACTCTACAGTTTTGACAAAGCCAACTAATTATCTTAATGTTCTCAGCTTGACAGTTTGTAATACATACACTGTAATACTTTTGTGTGGCACCAGGGCCCCCTTTGCAGACCGAATTGCAATCGATTGTGAAATGGCAAATAATTTCAAGTAAAAAATATGCACATTCAAATCAATCAGATTTGTGCATTTAGTCACATGATCTGACTTACAATTAATTGAAACTTTACAATCGATTGCATCCCTTTCTGCAAACGGGACCCATGTTAAATATAATACAAGGGTAATAATATTAAATCTTATTTTTGTATTGCCCGACATTATGTACTTCAGTAATAATAATTGCTACCACTCGCAGTTATTTGAAATGAGTGCAGTGTGTCTTTAAATACAATGTGTAAACAAATAACATAGAAAGGGCTATTTGCAGTGCAATGCCTTTCTGGCTCTTGCTGGACTCACAAAATGCCATGTAACAGTAAGATTTCTTTCAATCTGTCTTTCATGAATACATTCATGATAACTAGTTTACAATTTATTTTCTTATCTGTACATGTACTTGATATTTATTCCCAAGAGTCAAGACACACTTTTGCGACTCGGATTTGATTTTGCCAAAATTGCTTACGTCGGATTTTACAAAATAATAATGTTCCATGTTTTGTAATTGTACAGTAATGATAACACCCTGTGACATGAGGACTTCGAAAAATAAATGTTCCATGTATTCTAATTTCTAACTGTACAGTAATAATATAATAATATTACTATGTTACGTGAGGACTTTACAAAATTATATTCCATGTCTTGTATCTGTACATTTATGATATTATCCTGTGATGGTGAGGAAATATCACCCTTTATTGCAGATGGCTGCATCAATACATTTAATGATGGCTTTACATTTAGTTAAAATTGCTCTTGATGTGCAAGTTGTGTGAATAAATATCTGCATGTATACTACTGAATTATATATATTAAAATAAATATATGCATTTTCTTGAAAAAAGGACAGATATGTGTGTTTCTGATTGATTTGTATTTGTTTGCGACTTAATCATAATTGTGGTGATTAAATGCAATGTGCTACAGTTTGATTTGATTAGAATTGGATTGATTGATTGATTGATTGATTGATTGACTTGATTGATTGATTGATTGATTGATTGATTGATGATTGATTGATTGTTAGATTTATTGTTTTCAAAGGAGAGCCAACATTGATGGAAGTCGTGATTTATTTGGGCTAATACATTTGGTCACAATTCCTAAAGGAGTAATGTTCCAAGCTATTGAAAACAAGCTATAGCGATTCTGAATCTTGAACTTTTTGAAAAAGGAAACAAATATATTACAAAAAGCAAGAGACCATCTCATGAATTGAAGGTAATTTTGATCAAATTGAACTGTGTTTGAGTGGTGGCTATTAAGGCAGCCTAGAGTCCTTATAGCAGTCCAACCGTCAAATTAAAGACGTGATTTTTCAGTCTACTGAAAATTATGCTTGAGTGATGGGGTGTAAACCGTGTTGCTGATCTTATACAGTGGAACCCCGTAAACATTATACTAAAGAGGTTCCACTGTAACTTTCATAGTGGTGGGTTGTGGTTGTATTGACTGATTGTGTAATAAATGGTGGAAGTATAATAGCAGTATTTGTTGTAGTGGTGGGG